>VDFB02377081.1:0-27865 GCA_007258455.2 Sequoia sempervirens | reverse complement strand
CTTTGTAGTTCTTGCTTGATTAAAAAAAAATTTACCCCTTTTCTTAAAAAAAAATAGTTTTACCTTCGCTAAGTGTGTTGTCAAACTAAAACTTCAATACTTGTTCCTTAACTTGTTGAAGCTCATCCATGACTTTAACATTTTTCTTGCATAAAACTTGGTGTTGTGAAAGCAATAAAACCACTTGAAGAAATATGTTAGAGTAAAGTCATAGAGTGTCATTTACCTAATGACAATTGCTAGAAAACACACCAACGCATCTACTTGTGCATATATGCTTTGAAATAATTTGTCTATTAGAATCAACAATCATTTCATTTTGCTTTGGAGAATTATTTTATTTTATGTTAGGGTTAATGTTTCTCATTTGAAGATAAGAATATTTTTATGTGTATTACATACGTATAAGGTTTTATGTTAAATTTAGATTATTTGTGTATTTTTATTTAGGAATATAAGTCCAACTTGATATTTCTTCATTTAAAAGTTAAGAAGTATATATTTCACCAAAGTTGTTTGAGGCCATAATCGTGACCATCCCTTAGTGTTGGAGGCCTTCGACTCAATAAGACTTGATCCCAAGTGGGTTCATTTATAACCATTCACTTTCACCCTTTGAATAATAAATATATTTGGAATAATGTTCTCTTAAGTTTTAGACAATTAGATAGCTTTTGTGGTATATAAGATCAATTTGTTTCACATAAAATTATATATAGTTAATTCTATTTAATTACAACTAAATTTAATTTCTATCATAAACTCTTAAACTTTTATAAATTTATTTTTAGGCATGAAAAAATATTATATTGATTATTCCTTTCTTATTCTCATAAATCTATATACCCATTAATTAACTATTTTTAAGTACTATTTATACTAAAGTAATAATTTTGATGTCATCTTATTGTAACATTTATTTTGTAATAATTCTCAAATATACGACCCTATTGATTGCATTTTCTTATATATCTTATTCAACTTTATTTCATATAAAAAAAATATCACATAAGATGTCATATTCAATTTCAAAACTTTCATAATAATAAAAAACAAAATGTTCTCTAAAAGATATTATCAAGCAACTACAACTTTAAGGCTTTATTCTCACATCTTTCTTCAAGTGGCTTTTTGTTTTTACACTAGCAAGTTTTATGCAAAAATAATTTGAAGACCATGGTTCAACTTCATCAAATTAAAGATCAAGTTTTACAATTTGAATTTGATAACAAATTTTGTATAAATCACAATCCTTTTGAAGCACCACCATAATATAAAAGTTTTAACCCAACTTAAATATGTACCTTAGCATGGTGGACCCCGCACCCTCTATGTGAAAACTTGTTAGAGGCACCGTCCCTTATCACTAGTCACAAAATATGTACCTTAGCATGATAGACCCTCGGACCCACAATGTGAAAACTTATGAAAGGCACCCTCCCCTATCACTAATACCAAAATATGTACCTTAACATGATGGAACCTGGGCCCACTATGTGAAAGCTTATGAGAGGCACCATCCCCTAATCATATACACATAAATGTGCACAAGTTCCAATCATTTATAATGTATACGTCCTAGTGGGGCAGGGTATAAGCTTGGACGAATGCAAAGCTAGCTATGAGTTTCAATGATATAGGGTCAAGATTTAGGAGGACCACATTTATGTGTCATAGAGCACATTATTGTTTGCAGGGATGATGTCCTTGTAGGACCCCCAAAAGTTTGGAGTACACTAAATATGGAATTGAGTGAAATGGCAAAGCTTTCACAAGACGCCTTAATTGGTGCACATGGTAATGAGATTATCATTTCACAACCATCTTGTAATAAGAGTCATTTTCATTTTTTTAGCTTGACTTGGAACTTTGGGTAGCGGGGAAAGATTCCTTCCATATTTTGACTAAGCAAAATAAAAAATGATAACTTTTATCAAAAATGATTTTTTTATGCTTTATGATAACTTTTTTCTTTTTCATATATTTGCTTTGAATTCGCTAATATGGGAAACATTCAATGGCAATGTGGAGATTTTACTTAATGATAAATTTGAATTGAATAATGTTTGAAATTATAATAAAAATGAAGGTAGGAAAGTTGTTTATTTAGAATTAAAAAATATTAATATAGAAAAAAAATGGATGGTAAAAAATTATATATATAATAAGTTTTTAATTATTTATTTTTGTGTATAGGAAATTTTTTATTTTTTATTTTTTATGTACAAGTCTTTTGTTTATATTGTGTTGATTAATTTGGATTTTCATGATTTAATATTTGAATAGTTAAATGAATGTTGTTTATGTTATTATATTTTTTATGATTTAACAGTTTAGTTTATAATATAAGAAGTTGAAATCAAGTGAATCAAGTAATTACATTTTTATTTTTTCTTGTAAAAATTCAATTCAAATTTTTAAAATAACATTTTAAGATGAAATTTATAAATAATTATTCTAAATCTTCATTTTTTACTAAAATATTTACAATTAATTTTTTTTAAATTAAAAAAAAATTATATTTATCTCTTTTTAATTTGCGTTGAATGTAAACAATGCATATAAATAGTGTACACACAAATACCATTACAAATGGAATATGTAAGCATTTTGTTCTTTTTTTCTTTTTTCTTTTTCTTTTTCTTTCTTTCTTTTTTTTTTTTTAATTTCTTTTTTTATGTTAAAAGACAAGCAATACATATTAATAATATATTTGTTCATTAAGAATATAATATTTTGTTGACATGAATTCAAATATGATACATATTTTATTATATAAATTTATATTTAGAATGTACTATTTAATAATTTTTTTAATATATTGGTTAGTCTATGCAATTTGTCTTCTTTGTTGGATTTATAGTCGTCGTTGTTGCTATTGTTAGCTTTGACTGATTTATTGGTTGCAATGGGTAGGCGATTGATTTTTTTTGTTAATATAGAATTTGTATGGATAAAGCTTAGTATTTAACATTAAGTATAGTAGAATGTAATTATGAAATGCTTTGAATTAAGAAGAAAAACAATTCGAAATAAAAATGTTTGTTTTGTGTAGGAAGATGAAATAAAAATGCTTACTATATAGGTATTTCTTTGTAAAAAGTGCAATGATTATTTTGATAAGCTAAATTAGTGTATTTAAATATTTTTTTATAAAATATAATATTATTATTTTAATTTAAAAACTAATATTGTGAATATTAGTGAAAATTTAAAAATAATATTTAATTCTTTACTTTCTTTTTCTTTCTATAAAGTACAATGATTACTTTCTTTATTTGCATAAAGTGCAATGATCATTTTGATAAGCTAGTTTAGTGTGTTTAAATATGTTTCTCTAAAATATAATTGTTTTTATTTTAATTTGTAAAATATAATAATTATGTTTTATTTTTTATTTTTTGAATATTAGTGGAAAATTAGAAACAATATCTAATTCTTTGCTTTCTTTATTTGTATAAAGTGCAAGGTAAATTCAATATAATAAAATATTTTTTAAAAAACATAATAATTATTATTTTAATTTGTAAAATATAATAAGTATGGTTTTTTGATTTTGTTTTTTGAAATGTAAAAGAATATTTGATTCTTTTCTTTCTTTTTTCTCTTTTTTATAAAATATTTTTATTTTTTAATATTATTTTTCATAATATATAGCTTTGTTAATAATAATAGTATATATATAATTTAAATAATAATCAAATAAACCTTAACAAATAATAGGTAAACCATAAAGATGATGATGACACAATAATATTGCCTCTCAACCAATACTTGGGACTAGGCTAAAGAGCGAATATGATTTCAACCTATCCTTATGACCCAACTACACAAATGAAGACACAAGATTAACTCATCGACAACATTGGGAGAAACTTACCCAAATTTGGTGCAAGACCTATGTGAGTGTGTGATCAACTCAAGATGACATTTACTCGTTTATTCACAATGTCTATACACTTCTCTCTAGTGATACTCTCCCTCTCCATCCAAGAGGGAAACATTGTTGCTGCATTCAACTTAGAAAGCCATCATAATGGTGAGTCCATTAATAGCCATGATATCATAATCACTAAAAGTAATAATTGTCACAATTCTTTGATCTTTTAATGAAAAAACTTATATTGTATTATGATTTTATCTAAACATTAATTGAAATAAAATGATTTTATCTATAAACATCAATTGAAATAAAATCATCCATTGATGCCAAGTCAAACATATATTTAACGTAAAAGTTAAAAGTAACTACAAGTCAAAATTTGGGTGTGACACTAATATCCAAGAAATCAATGGGTTTTCATCTACTAATCTCTAGAACCCAATGGTTTACATCCTTAGATCCAATAGCTAAACACAAGTTCTTGAATTAGGGTTATGGTTTGATGAAAATAATAAAATATGATCCAAAAAAATGAATTTGTCTTCCCTATATAGAGGTTGAAGGCTTAGCATGGGACCGCATGTGCTGAGAGATGTTTGAAATTTTCACTTCATTTCATCATAATCAAATTTGAGTCAATTAGTGGTGTTTTTGGTTGGCAAGGGTAATTGGTCAAACTCCTTGTTTGAATGGTGAAGCTTTAGAATAGAATACTAGAAGGTGGTAGTGTTGGGAAATGCATACTAGGAGGATGTAATTGTAAGAGAGATTGATGAATTAGTACTTGGGATGTTTCTCAAAAGTATAAATCTATTTGGAGTGTCATCACTATGCTCTTTCAAGGTCCAAGGTTAGGGTTTTCGAGAATGAAATGAAAGGATTCCAAGTTACGAGAGGATGTAATACAAAAATATTTCATGGATTCAAATTTTGATAGTAACAATACAATGGGGATCTAGGGATTTAGGGTTTGATATACCTCGACTGACACTTTTGTAAGAGTAGGTCATCATCTTGAAACCCTTGAAGATCTAAAGAGGTACATGTGTGGCCAAGGAAGTAGGGGTTGTGGAATCAAGGTGCTAGGTTAATAGGGGGAAAATTTCTTGTAATATCTAGATCAAATAAAATATTAATTTAAACTATATAAATCTCTATTCCAATCAAACTTAAAACAAAAAAAATTGGGTAGACTAAAATGAACACCAAAATACTCCAAACTAAAATTGGGTATTGTGCAACTAAAGAAGAAATCTTTTTTACAAATCTTAACATGGTATTACATAATTTTTTCTATTAAATACATCAGATAACAACAATGATCAACTATAGAAAATATGGAAATTTGGAGTCTTTACTTCTATGAACTAAAAATAGATGCAAACAGGGTAGAAAGAAATATTCACCAAAATATTATAAACTAACACAAAAAGATGGGCAATTGATGTAGAATGTTTTATTACTGATATCAATTTGGTTTCACATCATATTTTTTCTCATATACAATAGGTAACAACAATGAAATTTTTCTACAAAATATATCGAGAGAATCCCTAAATTGGAAGCTCAAACACCCACTAAAATCTATTGCCAAATCCACACAAACTCTCCAAACTTCACAAAAATGTATTGAATGACAAGGTAAATATTAAAATACTCTAATAACATCAAAATATTTTGCTAACATCAACAATTACAATTTGAAAGCAAAAATCTAAACTATGCACTCTATACTACACCAAACACTTGCAATCAAAATGGAATAAGAACTCAGAATGGAAATGTTTCAACACATTGGAAATGCCTGAATGAAGTTCTCTTTGATACCCTCATAACCATTGTATTTGAACCTCAATACCCCTAGTTTATTAGCCCTGGAGATTCATCTTTTATTAGTTTACCAGCCTTTGAAGAATTGTCACAACTTGTGAGAGAAAAAATGCATAGAATGAAATAAAACTTGGGAGACAAAAGAAATACTATACAAAACCACTTCCAACACCAACTTGGGAACTCAAAATTTGATTCCCCAAATTGGGAATCTTGCATGAATCAAATGCAACTCCTGTCATGAATATATTCCATCAAATTTCCAAGTGTCAACCCCTATCTTGCAACATTAAAAACCAAAAATGTCCATTACTTGCTCTATCCTAAAACCCATGCACCCAACTTAGCCTAAAAAATATAATTTATGAATATTCATAAATTCTTCACCCAATAATGATTTAATTAATTCACTTTGAAAACCAAACTTTTTTTATTCATCCACAGGTCCTAACTTGCTACTTAGGAAACTGTGTTTGCTAAAAATAGTGAATGCTATTTTTAGAAAAGGAGACATGACAAGTCCTCCCTCCCAAAGATTGCTTCTTTCCTTAAGCAATGAAGATTTGTATGGTTGAGTCCTTCTATCCCTTCTCATGTTGCATCTTCAATGGGAAAATATTTCCATTTAATTAAGTGCTTGGTCTCTCTCTCTCATTTCCAAAATAATTTCATGTATCAAGTTTTGATTTCCCTCATCATCTAAGGGTGGAAACTCAAGATAAATCACAATTTTCCATCCCACCAATTTTTTGAGATACGAAACATGAAAGGCATTGTGTATTTATAAGTTGGTGGCAAATCTAGCTCATAAACTACTTCTCCTACCTTCCTAATGACTTTTTAGGTCCATTGCCAGGCCTTTTTGCTCCACTTTTCTTTAGGGAACTTTGCTTATATGGATGCAACCTTATAAAAAAAATCACCAACCTCAAAGGCTCTCTTCATTCTCTTCTTGTCAATGGACATGTGATGGAAGGTGTTATAACAATACTCCCCTAAATGCAGCCATTTCACCCAAGTGCCTTGTTGATGATGTGTCACTATGGTAATAACTAAAAAATAACCATACTTAAATTATACTCTCCTCTCCTATAAATCCAAAAAGTAAGCATCATCAAAACCAATACTAAAATCCTTGAGAGGATTAAAATTATTGCTATGAAATATATCCTACCAAGGAAACTTAGAGAAATCCACATCAACAAACTTACTAGTGATCACAATCTTGGGTAACATAAAAGGCACCCTATTCAAATATAAAACATAAACCCCAACATCACTACCACAACTATGAAAAAATTCATTTACTGCCACACTTCTGAAACTACCAACTACAGAATCCCTCTACTATCATCATTCAAAATCACAACATCGACACTTAACTTCCAAGTGTCAAATGTAAAGTTTCAAACACACCAACACACCCAAACCACTACAAGAGTTAAGATATCATCTAAAATCATGCATATCATTCCCATGTATTAACTATAGTGACTACCACTCACTAGAGTGGAAGCAATGAATGAACTATGTCTAGAAAAATACTCAACCAAATGCCCCAAAAGCCTTCCAATGCTCAATAAAAATCTCCTCATGAAAATATATCTCCATAACCAACAAAAAAATGTAAGAGTAGTAGTAACCAAAATAAAATCTTATTGAAAATATAGGAGAGATGAGTATGAAAGTGAAAGTAGCAACAAGATCATCTCCTATGAACCTCTACCATCTAGCCTCAACCAAAAAATACATTTTGGATTAAAGAAACCATCCAACTCATCTGAAAATCAAAATATGAAGTCATGTGCAAACTAATAAAAAACTTAGCAACAACACCAATACTAGAAGTTGACCCACTACTCCAATCCAGAGACACAACATCTCATAGTCATAATCTACGCTTGGGTCCCAAATCTTGTAATCAAATCCATTCTCATCACTAAAATCGACCAAGTCTTTGTCACCCAACTCAAATAGATGATTATCAATAGATTGAAGATTATCCTTAGATCCAAAATTAGACCTATCCTCTTGCTAGTCCAAACTTCTATTTTTTGAGTGTGCAAGATTATACTCCTCTTGAATACAATCTAGCTCCTCCTTACCTATTTGACTAGGGAAAACTTTAAGAACCCCCCCCACTTGGTGAAGGTGTAAAATCCTGGCGAATCTTGTATACTTCCCGATAAAAATATTAATTTTAGTGGTGATTTTTTTCATTTTTCATGAAAAAAAAGTCCATTGGCGAATCTTTTCTAATCGCTTGAAGTCTGTGGAAAATCCTAGCAAAATGCAAATTTTTTAAAACCACAATTTTTTTCCATTAGCAATTAAAATCTATTTTCAAACCCATAAAATATTTCGATTGGTGAATTAAACCTGTTTTCAAACCAGAAAAAATAATTTTGTTGGCGATTAAAACTTTTTTTCAAACTAAAAAATAAAATTCATTGGCGAATTAAACCTATTTTCAAGTGATTAAGAAAAAAAAAACATTGGAAAATTAAACATAATATCAAACTAATAAAAAAATGCAGTGGCGAAGTGTTAGTACAAATCAATATAACCTCAACCGTTTGATGAATTTTTGATGGACAGTTGTAGTTGCATTCCAGAAGTAAATCTCTGAAGCAGTAGACTTGCAAATGAAAAATCTGGAATAACACTAGAATCGTTAGATTTTTTTTTTTGGTTGATAATAGGATTTTGTATTGCATGAAAATAAATATTACATCATTTGCCTCGTTGTTTTCATCAAGAATCCAAAAATCACCTACAACTATAACATTTTTTTCAAAAAAGCATCTTAACATGCTTCATAGCAGAAAAAGTAACCCTGCCCAACTAAAACCAGTTCCACAACTATCTGTATCTACCTTACATATTTCAACAAGATTTTCAATCATTCTTTTACCCATCCTAGTACCTACTATTCACACTATACAATCGTAACAGGGTTCAACCCCTAGGAAGCCAAAAATTTACTACTAGTCTTGCATTAATTCTGCAAAAACCCTAGAAAAACTACAAATTCAACTAGTGTTACCCATTTCATAACCAACTTTCCTTGTTGCTTTTCCTTTCATCTTCCACTTCCTTGCATTCTATCCTTTTTTTTTCATACACTTTGCCTCCACTTTCGCTTGTGCTATAATTGCTTCCACCTTCATCATCTCTATAAAGAACTTCAATGCTTGTCAGCCTAACCTTGCTTCTTCCATACATCAATTTTTAATCTCATTCTCCAGCCAACACACAAAAGGGATGCATCCTTCTGCCCCTTCCAATTCCACATTTTCAAAGCCTTCCCAGATGTCCAAACCTTCACCTGAAACTACCCATTCAATTATTGATTCTAATCCTTCTAAGAAATCTTTATGCACAATCATCTCCATCACTTCTCTCACTGTGCTTGTCGATTCCCCCAAGTCCAAACCCCATGCTAAAATCAAGTAGTATACATCCATGTTAGTCTTGTATCTATGCCTCAAATTTCCAAAGAATTTCCCCAAAATCATCTGCACACTTTGTACCAACCTCCCATCAGTGAATAAAAACATCTCCATTAATCTTTGGTCAGAAACTTCACCATAAAATGGGTTTAATTTCCTCCTTGAATGCAAAGTGAAGTTGGCCTCCATTTGAAAACTATTGCAGCTACACCACCACCACCACCACTCTTTCAGACTTTTTGTGTGCCTTCTTCTCCATGCCAAACTCTATTATTAACTTCGCTAATCAAGGGCTTAGAGGTAATAATTTTCCAAACTCCACACATACCGATCTTAATTACCCATCTCCTCCAGTCATGTCCACTTGCTCCAATCTGTCCATGATCTTCACTTCATAAATGCACCATCCTTGCCACCTTTCCTATCTTAATTCACCAAATTCGAGGTTTTGGTGCTTTTCCTAACCTTAGTTGCAAGTCTTTCTTCATAAATGCACTACCAAATAGGTTAAAAATTTTCCTGCAATCTTCACTTCATAAATGCATCATCCTTGCCACCTTTCCTATCTTAATTCACCAAATTCAAGGTTTTGGTGCTTTTCCTAACCTTAGTTGCAAGTCTTTCTTGGTCATATTTTTAGTCACTGGGTTGGAGGTTTCGAAAACTTTGAAACTTCAGACTTTGGTTCTAAGGCTCCAAGTTTCAGTGACCAAGCAACATTATGGACCATGATTGTTCGATCAATTTTTGATGGACGACTGTAGTTTCATTCCGAAAGTATATCTCTCAAGCACTAGATTTGCGAATTGAAACCTCTGAAATTACACTAGAACCGTTAGATGTGGACATATGGCGAGATCCAAGCTCATCATCGTGGTAATGAACCCAATGGGTTGGATTTTGGCGATGAGTGATGGAAGAACTTAAGTGGCAGAAATATGCACATGATAAAGTTTGTTTTAAAAGAGGGACTGCCTAGGAAGAATGTAGGACCAAGGCTTAAAAACTTAAGAATGTTTTACACAAAGGATGTAAAGGAAAATCAATATAACCATGACCATTCGATGAATTTTTGATGGATGACTGTAGTTGCATTCTGGAAGTAAATTTCTGAAGCAGTAGACTTGCGAATTGAAACCTTCGAAATAACACTAGAACTATTAGATGCGGACACGTGGCGAGATCAAGGCTCATTTCTCTCTTTTCAATGCCTTGACATATTACATTTCATTTAATTGAAATTATCAATCTTTTGAACATCCAAAGAAATTGATTGGATAGCTCATAGCTTTAATGAAACAGGATTTGTAATGATTTCATATCATTTGAGTGGCACTGGTAGAGGTGACTGGAGTCTGGCGATTTTGATAGCTTGTCAGATTGAGGTATAGTTTACATGTAGCCAGATGTCAATCAAATTAAACATTTTAATTGAACATGTAAGGCTTAAGATACATGAATCGACCAAGTTGGTTTTTTGGTTTGCACGAACTAGGTTGTTAGCAACATTGGTGGCCCATAAATAGGTTAGTGATAGTGGATAGTATCATAAGGGTTTTCATTTTTTTGGGTTAATAAGGATTCAAAAAGAAGATGTTGTGTTATTATTAGGGATACTCTAAATTCTCCTGTCTCCAATTATGTAGTTATAGAGTAAAAGATCAATTTCCTTGAAGTTCAGAATGGGTGGAATTGGTGATGAGTCTAGTTTATGGTCTAATTCTAGGTAGAATTTATGATTTATTTGTTGAAGTTGTCATGGACCTTGATGTTAAGTGTTGACATTTTTATGATATTTCTTCAAAACTTTAGACATTGGGCCTAATCTTATTTTTGCAAATCTTTAATGACATTGGCATGTTATATGAACCCTCTATATTAATTCTACATTTGGTTAATGAATGTTCTTTAAGGTGGTTACAAATATACAATTATTGCACGTACTAACATTTCCATGCAGATATAATTTGAGGATACTAAATTAAGAAAGACACTGCAAGCTGGGCATGCACCATAATGTCCAAAAAGGGAATCATTCAAAGGTCAAAGAAGGTTGACGACAGGAGATTCCCCATGCAAACTAAATTGCAACTGCCTTGTAAATGATCTTTATTGATGTTGAGCGAATATATGTGTTACTACTGTGCTAAATTTGCAGCGTTGAGGCCGGCATGTCTGACCAGATTCCATGTGCGTGTAACCACCTCTCCATTTTCTTTGATTTCCCTAAAGTGGCATCCTCCCAGTTCATGGAGTTGACCGCCTTGCTTAGTTGGTAGTATAAATAAGGATCATATTCTCCTTCTCAAGAGGTTGCGCGATCTGATATTGTCCTTGCATTCTTAAGTTTTCAGTGATTACATTTATGCTACTCTTTTGTACTCATGAATTCCAGTGAATAAAATGAAGTTCTAAGTTTGAGTATTTGATTTTACATTAGTTTTAGAGGATACTCATCCAAGGGGGCCCACTTGGTGAGAAATATGTCCTTTAGCTTAGTTTAGTAGAGTTATTACTTTTTGTTCAGTAATTAGTTAAGAATCTGACACTGACTGTTCCTATGACCACTAGAATTCCATTATGTGATTGTTCCTGTAGCCAAAGTAGACAAGGTAGTTTCCTATTTTTTTGCTCATATTTTCATTTATGTCATGCATTTCAGCTTAGTATAGTTGTTGGTTGGTGTTCAACATTTATGTTATTCCTTTC
This sequence comes from Sequoia sempervirens, assembly GCA_007258455.2. Classification (NCBI taxonomy): domain Eukaryota; kingdom Viridiplantae; phylum Streptophyta; class Pinopsida; order Cupressales; family Cupressaceae; genus Sequoia; species Sequoia sempervirens. The sequence continues at coordinate 15,991 of VDFB02377081.1, read as the reverse complement.
CAAGCAATTTACTTTCAACATTGTGTCTTTCTTAGTTGTAGAAGGAAAATGGCTACTTTGGGTTCCTAGTGCACATACTGCGTTGACCCATTTCAAGTACACGTCCCTAGGTTTTCAATTTAAATGCAATTTCATGATGATTGAAATAGCTATTTAGGTTAGATGTCTAATCTTTGAATCATGGTTGTAAAGGCCTAGTTGTTAAATCATTATAGGAGGCCAACATTTTTGGCGCCGTTACTGGGGATGGTGTCAAACTAGGAAGTTTTTTGGAGTCATTGGTAGTTTTTCTTGCTATAGTATTTATGAAAGTCTATTCTTAGTATACCCCTCATTTAGGAAGTAATGACCCCCATTATTCTTTACCAATTATTTATGTGAGTTGGCTGATATTGAGTTGATACTGCATGCATAGAGGAAGGAGAAGAGATGCTTATGGGATATTCCATCCTAACAATCCTAATCCATTCGAGCTAGTTTAATATAAGAACCTGCCAAGAGATGATGAAGAAGAAGATTCAAACCCCTTTGTTGATGCATTCCATGATCTAACTAGTTCTGAATCTTCCTCTAAAGACCAAAATCAGTTTGAGAATCCCTTTGCTTGGGAAATCCATCAAGCAAGCATGGGTGATGCAAATAGAAATAGACTTAACCAACCAGCTTTTCCTTTCTCTATTGCCCATCAGAATGAAGTTGACAATCTCAAAAATATCCCTACTTCAACCCTTCCTAAGTTTTATGGACTTGTTACAGAAGACCATGATACCTTCTTGTTCGAGTTTGATATACTTTGCAGGAGTTATGACTATACCATTGATGCTCATAGGCTTAAGCTATTTCCTACCACTCTGAAAGAAGCTACATTAAGATGGTTCATGAGCCTAGGTAGAGATACTGTGGAGACATGGGATGACATGAAGACAAAATTCCTTAAGAAATACAAGGATTATTGTAGGGGCAGTGACATGAGAGGAGGTGATATTTTTAGGATGCATCAAAAGGAAGATGAGAGCCTAGAGGATTACATTGCAAGGTTTCTATTTGCCTACAAAAATCTCCACACCATACATTTAATGAAGACTCACAAAAGTTTATTTTCCTGAGAGGAATTAATGAGAGTTGCACTGATGCCTTGGACCTGATGGCAGGAGGAGATATCACCCAAGTTCCTTGGGAAGACATCAAGAAAATATGCCAGAACTATTCAAGGGCAACTTCAAAGAAAGGGAGAGCTTACTAATCTTCCATGGGTAAGTCATCTACCAATGGAGTTTCAAGGATGGATATCACACACTTGTTGGCATATTTCAAGCAAGACATCATAAAAAATATAGCTACTCAACTAGATACACTTCAGGCCAAGAAGAAACAAGAGGAGGAAGAGGCAATGTTGGCAGAGTATTGCCCCTATTGCAAAAAAAAGGATTGTAGATGCAAGATGGTAGCTAATATTGAAAGTAAGAAAATTCCACTTGAGTTCAAGCCAATCTAGATTGAAGAAGATCAAGTCTACTATGTTGCACAAAGGAGGCCTTGAGCTCCAAGACAAGGTATGCCACTAGATCCACTATCTTATGTTGGGCCATATTTCAATTCCTATTCATCTGGTAACCAATGGTAGCCCCCATATCCATCTACCTATGGAGGATATCCACCAAAGCCTTGTGGTAGCCCTCCAAATGCTTGGACCAATCATCAAAACTCTCCACCCCAATGGTAGCAACCTTAGGGGAATTGACAACAATTTCAAGGGCACTGGCAGCCAGCTCCAGGAACTTGGCAGTAAACAAATCAATGGAGGGGAGGACAACAATGGCCAACCCAGACAACCAGTTACATGCAACCACCTTCTCAGCCTCAAAAACCTGCTATAATGCCTCCACCTACTAATTCAAGCTCAAATGCAGCTAAACCTACTCAGCTACTAGTTCATCCCACACCCAATCCAAATAACAAACCATAGTAGCAGCTTGTATATTCTTTTGATTCAAATCAATTCCCTGCATATGCTATGAGTGTTTGTGGCATCCACTTGCGTTCAATAACTACTATACCATCTCCTTCCACACCCATTATCACTGAGCTTCCTGTGGAAGAAGAGGAGCCTCTGAATACCCCCATTCAACTTAGTGCACCTAAAAATCCTAAACCAGTCCCAGTCAAGCAGACTGAACAAGAACCATAATTTCCTCAGAGATTTGGAAGTTTCCAAGAAGAAGGAAGAAAAGGACACAACTTTTGACATTATAGATTAGTTGAAGCATATATGTGTCTAGATACCCCTATTTTAGGCCATAAAAGATGTTCCAATCTATGGCAAGGCAATCAAGGAAGCATGCCTTAAGAAGCAAGGCAGGAAGAAGAAAGACCCCACTATAGTCTATGTAGTGGGATAGCTAGTTGACATCATGCTTGGGAAAGTGATTGTCCCTAAGTACAATGAACCAGGTAGTCATGTGGTAGGAGTTGTTATAAATGGGATCCAAAAAAAGAATGCTCTGATATACTTGGGGGAACAATAAATGTAATGACTAAGGATATCCTGCAACAACTAAATGTTGCAAGCATGAAACCTACTCCTACTATCCTACAACTTGCTGATAGTTCTACTATTAAGCCTGATGGTATAGTAGAGGATCTTGTGGTGATCCTAGACTCATGGGAATACCCATCAGATTTCATGTTTCTTTCTCCTAAAGCCATACTAGGTAGGTATCCCATTATTTTTGGAAGGCCATGGTTAGCAACATTAGATGCATATATTGGATGCATGATAGGAGACATGACCATTTCTGATGGAAAGAGCACCAAAAAGCTTGCTCTTTATCCTCCTACTTAGCCATCCCATGATGAGGATAATCCCATATGGCCACATGTTGGTGAAGAGGCTGAGGAAGTTAATTCACTGGCACAACTTATGATGTTAGGAAAAATATATTTCATGCAGCTTCAAGATGAATATGAAGTATTTGCTAACATCATTCAAAATCATTGTGAAGTGGAGGAAGCATCATCTTCTCATTTTGCTGTTCCAGTCAAGACACTTTGCCTGCTCTTCTTGCAACCACTCTTCCTGGAGTCGGACTTCCTATGCAGCAACAAGTATGTCCCATACATTTTCCATATGAACTCAAGGTACCATGCATAATGAAGCAACCATGATAGAGTTAACTACACAAGTGCAGGTGTCAAAAGGAAAATATTTGAATGTTAACAACAAAATGAGTGAAGAAAAACAATTGTTATTGGAAAACTTGCTGAGGACCCACCAACATACATTTGTGTGGGACTATCATGAGATGAAGGGATTAGACCCTAATCTTTGCACTCATAGAATTTATATCAGAGATGGTTGCACCCCAGTTAGACAACCACAAAGAAGAATCGACCCTATGCTAAGATAAATTGTAAAAGGAGAACTGTAGAAATTGTTAGATGGAGGATTTATCTACCCCATTTCAGATAGCCAGTGGGTGTCTCCATTAGTGATTGTTCCCAAAAAAGGAGGGATGTGGCGAGTTGGTGTTGATTACAGGGAACTCAATGCTGCCACCAAAAAGGACCATTTTCCCTTACCTTTCATATATCAAGTTTTGGACTCACTTGCAGGAAAACAATATTTTTCTTTTCTAGATGGATTCAGTGGATACAACCAGATCCAAATTGCACCTGAGGATCAGGATAAGACAACCTTTACCTATCCATGGGGGACCTATGCCTACTCGGTACTCCCATTTGGCTTATGCAATGCACCTACAATCTTTCAGAGGGCAGTCATCAACATATTTTCATATATCTCTCTTGATTGCATGAAAATTTACATTGAAGACTTTACCACCTATGGTGCTAATTTCAATTAGGCATTGGAAAATCTCAAGAGAGTCCTACCGAGATGTGAAGACCAAAATGTTTTTTTACATAGTGAAAAGTGCTTCGTGATGATGTAGGAAGGTGTAGTCCTTGGTCACTACATCTCCCACAAAGGAATACAAGTAGATCCTGAAAAGATTGAGGTGATCACAAATCTGTTCACATCTACAAAACAAAAGCATGTTAGGAGTTTCTTGGGCCATGAAGGATATTATAGGAATTTCATCAAGGATTTTAGCAAAATAACAACACCATTGTATGCTCTTCTCACTAAAGATGTTGAATTCCAGTGGACTGAAGAGTGTGACTAGACATTTTTTGATTTGAAGGTAGCCTTGACTCATGCTCTTGTACTCAAAGGACCTAATTGGGAGGTTCCTTTCCACATCCATATAGATGCATCAGATTATGCCATAGGAGCATTCTTAGGACATAAAGAAGGATCTATTGAAAATGCCATTTATTTTGTCAACAAAAATTTGCTGGGAGCTAAATTCAACTATACAGTGACAAAAAGAAATGTTGGCAGTGATATATGCACTGAACAAATTCAAGCACTACATAATAGGCTATCAAATATTTGTGCACACTGATCATGCAACCATTAGGTATCTCATGAATAAACCTCTGATCTTTGGTAGGCTAGAAAGATGGTTATTGATAATGCAGGAGTTTGACATAACCATTGTGGATAAACCAAGGAAGGCCAATGTTGTTGTAGATTTTCTTTTAATTCTGACTGCACCAAAAGACTATCAAGCCATAGATGAATCCTTTCCTGATGAGCATCTATTCTCCATCAGCATGAAAACACCCTGGTATGCTGACATAGATAATTATCTGGTCACAGGGAGAGTTCCTCCTCACTTCTCTCCAAAAGAGAGAAGGGAGCTCATTGAAAAATCTTTTCCTTTTTCATGGATTGTTGGATGGTTTTTTTATACTAGACTATACCATGTCACAAGGAGATGTGTGAGAGAAGATGAGACGTTTGATATTTTTCATGCATGCCACAACGAACCATGTGGAGGACATTTTGCAGCCAAGAGGACAACAATGAAGATCCTAAATGTAGGATATTACTGGCCAACACTCCACAAGGATGCAAGAAGGTATGCAAGAAAATGTGATCGATGCCAGAGGATGGGCAAACCAACCAAATCTGATGAGATTCCACTTTTCCCTCAAGTAGTAATCACTCCATTTGAGAAATGGGGACTAGATTTTGTAGGACCCATTGATCCTCCATCAAATGATAAGTCTTATATCTTAGTTTGCACTAATTATGTAACTAAGTGGGTAGAAGTTAAGGCCATGAAGCATGCAAGAGATAATAAGGTTGTTGAATTTCTTTATGAGGAGATTTTCACAAGGCATGGAGTTCCAAGAGAGAAAGTGACTGATCAAGGGGCTCAATTCACATCAACCCTTGTTGCAACACCGGTCAATGAGTACAACATAAGACACATAAAGTCTACTCCTTATCACCCCCAGGCCAATGGCTAGGTTCTGGTGACTAATAGGGAGGTTGAAGCCATCTTGACCAAAACAATGGCTATTCATAAAAAGGATTGGGAAAACAAGCTGCCTGAAGCTGTCCGGGCCTATAGGACAACCTGGAAGACAATTACAGGCTTCACTCCTTTTGAGTTGTTGTATGTAAAAACAACCATGATGCCCATTGAATTCAAACATAAGAATCTTAGGACTGTAGTAGATTTGGGGATGGATATCTCTAAGGCACAAAGAGAAAGAATCCTGCAACTGAATGTTTTGGATGAGATGAGGAGGGTAGCCTTGCATCACACAAAGGTAGTGTAGAATCAGAGAATCAGGTGGCATGATAAATTCATCAAGGATAAGAAATTCCAACCAAGAGATTAGGCCTTGCTTTATGATTCCAGCTATCAGGATAATGTAGGAAAATTGTAGACAAGGTGGCTAGGACCATATGAGGTTGATGAAGTATACCCCAATGGTGTTGTGCAACTCACTACTTTGACCTGGTCAGATTTAAGTTGCTTTTCAATGGTCATCACCTTAGACTGTATCACAAGCCAACGTCCAAAGAAGAGTTCTTGCAACAATTCACTTAGCATGCAACACCCGAGCTTCCTGTAGCTAAAGGAAGTGGACCTAGTGTCCCTCCTTCTGGCTAATTAAGGTATGTAATTGTCATAATAAAGACTTCCACTTTTTTGGGAGTCCACTTATTCACCCATCCACCCATCCATCTACACCTTTCTCTCTCTTCGATCACTTCACTTCATTCCACTCCACCTCATTCCACCTCATTTTCATTAATTGTTCAACTTATTTCTTAAAAGGTGACCAGTACTTTCTCCACAATCTTTACACTGAATCTTTGCAACAAAATCAGGTATGTGCACATTCATTGCTATCTATTAATTGTCTTTAGTGCATTCATTTAATTGCTATGAATTAATATGGTGTTCACCACATCATGTCATTATTCCCTGTCCCTATCAAATCATCCTTACCACCTCACATGTGAGGACACATGCTCAAATTTAGGTTGGGGGGGGGAGATGTGAGTACTTTTCCCACATGTCAGTCCATACTATTCTATGCCATCAAAATTTAAATTGAGCCAATTTGAACTCTGAGTAAGATGACAACTCATATGTGTGAGGTGACACCAATTGTCACCGCCATTTTTCTCCATCATAACCTTCCTTTATTACTCATTTACTACCATTATTGATCCTATCATAATCTTAAGTCGCTAAAAGTTAAAATAAAAATAAATAAAAGGTAAAACAAAAAAGGAAAATTCAGGCGACATTGGAATTGGAAATTTAGCAAGTGTTGTAGGAAGGTGAATTTGGTTTCTAGACAAGAATTGCAGGAAGGAAAATGTAGAGTGATTGTTTGATTGAAGACAATGGGAGAAGGGTTAATCAGGAATGAACCCACGATTAATGACGTATTATTGTAGGATGCACCTTCACAAGCTGAATTTAGAAACTTTGGCTAGTTAGACTACTTCCTGAAGTTGGATGGTTTTGATGAAGACATTGCACTAGAATTCACCCAGACATTGTCTGAGGTAAAAGCCACAGTAAAAGGGCTAGAAGTATTGGCTACTAAAGAAATAATTGCAGAGGTTATAGGGTTGTCGACCGACGGTGAAGATTACCCTACTTCCAAAGATGCTAGGTCAACTAGTGTTGAATTTACAGAACCTAGAAACCCTCCATTGAGCGCGGATAAACAAAGTGCAAAAAGAACCTCTCTACCCAAGCCATAGAAGCAAATAATTGTTCATGTCAAAATATATCACCTATGAGGGACGCCAGTCAAATATACATTCTGTTCATTTTAAACTCTTGAATCACATGAGACACGGGAGGAGGATGAATGTGTCGAATGTGCTTTACCATCTTCTTTCAATCATGGTAACCAAGACTCGGAAAGGCCCTAGTGCAAACCCTCCTGTAGCATAATAGACCATAGAGATTAGCTCTTTTGAGATAGAGCACTCAGACAAAGAAAGTTCATCCCTAGATTTCGATGATGATGTTCCACTTGGTATCCTAATGAAAACTAGGGCACAAAAGAGAGAAGCAGAAATAAGAAAATGAAAAGCTAAAAAGCAGCCGACAGGAAAATAAGTACCAAGCTCTAGGAAGTGGAAGGCTGACATTGTTCATCCTGCAGCTAAAGAAAAATGTGAAAGCCCTCCCAATAAATCAAGACCATCAAAGCCAACCTTTGATATGCCTCCCCAGGAAAGCCCTAAGTTTAGAGAAATATCACAAGGGGACACAAAAGCTCCAATGGGGCAGGTGAATGTCGAGGAAGAGGATATATTTGAGAAAGCAACAAACATAACAATGGAAGATCTTGTTGATATTTTAGAACAAGTTGAGAATCAGGGGTATGAGGAAAATCAGGATTTCTTGCAGCAAGAGATCATGCAACGTGAGAAAAAATAGGAACGAGAGGTCTTGCAACTGGATTTGACTGAACAACCTGAGCCCCTGCAATTAGTACTATATGGAGAGCAAGCATTAGTGCCAGGAAGAATGTTGGTAGGTGCATACACTTAAAATGGTCAGACACATTACGACCGGTAATTAATTAAATATTTTAATATATTTAATTGTAAATCTTTGATTCTATCTACATATAAATAAATCTAAATAATTTATTTATATTGTTCATGATTTCATTTCGATTAAATATTTAATCACCTTTTCATTCTTAATTAATTAAATAAATGTTACAATTTATTTATATTAATTATCATATAATCTTAGTTTGAATATTTTATTCAAATAAAGATTAAAATATTATAATTCTTCTAAATATCATTTATAATTAAATATTTCAAAATATTTGATTATTTCTTCTAATCCAATATTCATTTTTAAATCATTTCAAGATTTCTCCAATTCAATTAAAAAATCTATTCATAATTAAATATTTCCAAAAATATTTAATTAAATTCTTCTAAATATTTCAAAAATATTCTAAAGTCATATCACAATTAAATATTTCCAAAATATTTAATTAATTCTTCTATAATTTTCAAAAATCAAAAATCAAATATCAAAAGCAATAAATGAAATTAAATAAATTTAAATATTTATTTAATTTGGGGATTTATCTTCAACTCCCGGGAAACAAACTGCCAAAACAGAAAATTAAATTTCTCTGTTTCTGTGCAGGCTTGTTCCCGTGGGTTGAAGACAAGCTTCCATTCTTCTCTCCAACCTCTCAACCTCCCCCATTTTCTTCTCAACCGCTCAATCTCTCACCATTCAAACATACCAGACAATTCATAGCCATAGATTCTTGCCAGCCGGGATGAAGCCTGCAAAAAATCTATAAATACAGCTGCCGGGAGCTCCAAATCATATAGAATTTAGAAGCAAGTAAACTATAGACAAATAATATTAGCATTCATAGCAATAGCATTATCACAGCAATAGCATAGCAATCATAGCAACAGAATCATGATTCATCTCATCTACACCCCCTGTACATAATCTACAGCCCCTGTACATAATTACAGCCCCTGTCCATCTTCACCAGCATATAGAATAGTTTTTCTTTGCATACTCGTTCTGCAGTAGTCATTTGGAGAAGCTCACACAATCTGAGAGCCAGAAAGCTTCAAACCAATCTCTGGAGATAGAGAAAGACGAAACGTTTTTGAAGAATTTTTATTTTATAGCCAAGTTTATTTCAAATTTCTTCAATTTAAAGTTCTGTTAATAGTGTTTTGTTTTAATTAGATTAACAATAGAATACACAACACAAGAGGATAATCCCCCACTCAATGCAAGATGGAAGTTTTCATGCACTTATGGAAAGAGATGCAAAGAAGAGAAGAGGAATGGAAAGAAGAGAAACGTAGGCTAAAGAGGGAAATTCAAAAGAAAGATGAGGATATTACAGACAAGGATGAAAAAATTTCTAGTTTAAAGAAGAAGGTGGATGATATGATAGCCTTGGTACCCCAAATAATAGAATGTAGGGACCCTCCAAGGGTCTATGCTTTGCATTTGAAGGAGAAATATCTTTCTTTTAAGCTGACAAGAATTGTCTCAGGTTTGAATCCTTCTATTGAGACTCCTATTGAATTTTTCAATGATTATCAGATTGCTTCCCATGTGATGAAGAATTTGTTATGTGAATTTTATTTGCATAATTATGTTGTAACTTAAGACCATGATTGGACTCCACTGTTATATGTAGGGGATGTCCAATTAAGGACATTTATGTCCTAGGTACAAAATGAGATCACTTGGGGACAACAATATGGCGCTTATAAGAATTTGGAAGCCAACATCCCTCTGCCCATTAGGGTTGAATTAGGAAATCCAGGGGACATTTACTAGGAGTGGCATAGAATGCTTCTCAGACCCAGCTATGGTAATAGGATTATCCCTTGGATAGAAGCAACTTACAGTGAATATGAGGTGGTGGAAAAGACAAAAGAGGAAACTATGAAGAGATACCTGTCCCAAAGATGGAACAACCTAACTGATGAGCTAAAGAAGACCGAGCCTCATTCCATCTAGAACTATGTTGCAACTCTTAAAAGAATTGATAGATATATATAGATTAGGAGGACAAAAGGATGATTTTGGCTTCCACTAACTTTTTAGGCACCCTTCCTGATGTGGCCCATGCCAAGTTACAAGTTTTATAACTATGATATTGCTATAGAGAGACAAAGATGGAAAAGATTGGACAAAAAACAAGGGTTCTATTGGGATCATGATTCATGCACAGTAACCACTGATGTGGGATAGTTGGCAACTACAAATTTTAGAGCTTTGACTAAGCAAAAGAACAACCCTTCCCCTGTTAGAGGACCAACAAAATCTTAGGTTGGGGGAAGTGATGAGTCTAGTTTATGGTCTAATTTTGGGTAGAATTTATGATCTATTTGTTGAAATTGTCATGGACCTTGATGTTAAGTGTTGACATTTTTATAATATTTCCTCAAAACTTTAGACATTGGGCCTAATCTTATTTTTGCAAATCTTTAATGACATTGGCATGTTAGATGGACCCTCTATATTAATTCTACATGCGGTTAATGAATATTCTTTAAGGGTTATAGATATGCAATTATTGTGTGTATTAACATTTCGATGAAGATATAATTCGAGGATACTAAATTGGGAAAGGCATCGCCAGTTGGGCATGCACCATAACGTCCAACAAGGGAATCATTCAAAGGTCAAAGAAGGTCAACAACAAGAGATTCCCCATGAAAACTGAATTGTAACCACCTTGTAAATGATATTTATTAATGTTGAGTGAATATAGGCATTACTGTTGTGCTAAATCTACGTTGAGGCCAACACATTTGACTAGATTCCATGTGTGCATAACTGCCTCTCCATTTTGTCTGCTTTCCCTAAAGTGGCATCCTACTAGTTCATGGAGTTGACCACCTTGCTTAGTTGGTAGTATAAATAAGGATCAGATGCTCCTTCTCAAGAGGTTGCGTGATCTGATATTGTACTTGCATTCTTTAAATTTTAGCAATACACTATGCTACTCTTTTGTACTTATGAACCCAAAGGAATAAAAGAAGTTCTAAGTTTGATTATTTGAGTTTACATGAGTTTTAGAGGATACTCATCCAAGGGGCCCACTTGGTGAGAAATCCATCCTGCTTAGTTTAGTAGAGTTATTACTTTTAGTTTAGTAATTTAGTTAAGAATCGCATCTAATTATTTCTCACATGACTAGAATTCCATTCTATGACTGCCTCAAGAGCCAAAGTAGACAGCAGTTTCCGCTTGTTTGCTCATATTTTCATTTTGTCATGAATTTTAGCTTAATATAGTTGTTGGTTGATGTTAAACATTTATGTTATTCCTTTCCAAGCAATTTACTTTCAGCATTGTGTCTTTCTTAGTTATAGAATGAAAATGGCTCCTTTGAGTTCCTAGTGCACATACTGTGCTGACCTATTTCAAGTTCACGTCCCTAGGTTGACAAGTTAAATGCACCTTCATGATGATTGAAAGATGTATTTAGGTTAGATGTCCAATCTTTGAATCATGACTATAAAGGACTAGTTGTTAAATCATTGTAGGAGGCCAACATCTTTGGCGTCGTTGTCGGGGATGGTGTCAAACTAGGAAGTTATTTGGAGTCATTGATAGTTTTCTTATTGTAGAATTTTTTAAAGTTGTTCTTAGTATACCTCTCATTTAGAAAGTAATGACCCCCCTTATTCGTTACCAATTCTTTGTGTGAGTTGGCTAATAGTGAGTTGATACCGCATGCATAGAGGAAGGAGAAGAGATTCTTATGGGAGATTCCTTCCTAACAATCCTAATCCATTCGAGCTAGTTGAATATTAGAACCTTCCAAGAGACGAAGAAGAAGAAGAGCCAAACCCCTTTGTTGATGCATTTCCTGATCTGACCATTTCTGAAGCCTCCCTTGAAGACCAAAATAAGTTTGAGAACCCCTTTGCTTGGGAAATCCATCAAGCAGGCATGGGTGATGCAAATAGAAATAGACTTAACCAAATAAATTTTCCTTTCTCCATTTCCCATCAGAATGAAGTTGATAATCTCAAAAATATCCTTACTTTAGCCCTTCCTAAGTTTTATGGACTTGTTATAGAAGACCCTGATACCTTCTTGTTCGATTTTGATATACTCTGTAGGAGTTATGACTATACCATTAATGCTCATAGGCTTAAGCTATTTCCTACCAATCTGAAAGAAGTTGCATTAGGATGGTTCATGAGCCTAGGTAGAGATACTGTGGAGACATGGGATCACATGAAGACAAAATTCTTTGAGAAATACAAGGAGTATTGCAGGGGTAGTGACATGAGAGGAGGTGACATTTTTAGGATGCAACAAAATGAAGATGAGAGCCTGGAAGATTACATTACAAAGTTTATGTTTTTCCTACAAAAATCTCCACACCATACACTTAATGAAGAATCACAAAAGTTTCTTTTCCTAAGAGGAATTAATTAGAGTTGCACTGATGCCTTGGACCTAATGGTAGGAGGAGATATCACCCAAGTTCCTTGGGAAGACATCAAGAAAATATGCCAACACTATTCAAGGGCAAATTCAAAGAAAGAGATAGCTTACCAATCTTCCATGGGTAAGTCATCTACCAGTGGAGTTTCAAGGATGGAGATCACACACTTGCTGGTAGATTTCAAGCAAGACATCAAAAACAATCTAGCTACTCAACTAGATACACTTTAGGCTAGCAAGAAACAAGAGGAGCTAGAGGCAATGTTGGCAGAGTATTTCCCCCATTGTAGACAAAAGAAGAAGGACTGCAGATGCAAGATGGTAGCTAATATTGAAAGTAAGCATATTCCACCTGAGTTCAAGACAATTCAGATTGAAGAAGATCAGGTCTACTATGTTGCACAAAGGAGGCCTTGGGATCCAAGACAAGGTATGCCACCAGATACACTATCTTATGTTGGGCCATATTTCAATTCCTATTCATTTGGTAACCAATGGTAGGCCCCATATCCATCCATCTATCGAGGATATCCACCACAGCCTTGGGGTAACCCTCCAAATTTTTGGCTCAATCATCAAAACTCTCCACCCAAGTGGCTACAACCTTAGGGGAATTGGCAGCAATTTCTAGGGCATTGGTAGCCACCTCCTGGAAATTGGCAGCAAACAAATCAATGGAGGGGAGGACAACAATGGCTAACCCAGACAACCAGTTACTTGTAGCCACCTTCTCAGCCCCAAAAACCTACTATAATGCCTCCCCCTACTAATTCAAGCTCAAATGAACCTAAACCTACTAAGCTACTAGCTCGTCCCACACCCAATCCAAATAACAAACCACAAGAGCAACTTGTATATTCTGGTGATTCAAATCAATTCCCTACATATGATATGAGTGTGAGTGACATCCACTTGTGTTCAGGAACTATTATACGAGGTCCTTCCACACCCATTATCACTGAGCTTCCTATGGAAGAAGAGGAGCCTCTGAATATCCCCATTCAATCCAGTGCACCTAAAAATTCTGAACCAGTCCCAGTCAAGCAAACTCAACAAGAACCACCATTTCCTCAGAGATTGGAATTTTCCAAGAAGAAGGAAGAAAAGGAGGACATGAATTTTGACATTATAGATCAGTTGAATCATATATGTGTCAAGATACCCCTATTTCAGGCCATAAAATATGTTCCAATCTATGGCAAGGAAATCAACGAAGCATGCCTTAAGAAGCCAAGTAGGAAGAAGAAATACCCCACTGCGGTCTATGTAGTGGGACAACTAGCTGAAATAATGCTTTGGAAAGTGACTATCCCTAAGTACAATGACCTAGGTAGTCTTGTGGTAGGAGTTGCTATAAATGAGATCCAAATAAATATTGCTTTGATTGAATTGGGGGCAACAATGAATGTAATGACTAAGGATATCCCGCAACAACTAAATGTTGCAAGCATTAGACCTACTCCTACTATCTTGGAGCTTGCTGATAGTTCTATTGTTAAGCCTGATGGTATAGTAGATGATCTTGTTGTTATCCTAGACTCATGGTAGTAGCCATCAAATTTCATGATTCTTTCTCCTAAAGCCACACTTGGCGGGTATCCCATTATTCTTGGAAGGCCATGGTTAGCAACAATAGATGCATATATTGGATGCAGGACAGGAGACATGACCATTTCTAATGGAAAGAGCACCAACAAGATTTCTCTTTATCCTCCTACTTAGCCATCCCATGATGAGCGTATAGCCACATGTTGGTGAAGAGGCAGCAGAAGTTAATTCTATGGCACAACTTATGATGTTAAGCGGAAGCTATTTCATGCAAATTCAAGATGAAGATGAAGTATTTGCTAACATCTTTCAAAATCATTGTGAAGTGGAGGAAGTATCATCTTCTCATTATGTTGTTCCAGTCAGGACCCTTCTGCCTACTCTTCCTCAAGAACCGCTCTTCCTACAGCCTATTCTTCCTCGGCAGCTCATTTTCCTCAAGAACTAGACTTCGCTAGTAAATGTATGTCCCATACATTGTTGCCATATGAACTCAAAGTACCATGCATTAATGAAGTAGCCATGATAGAGTTAACTACACAAGTGCAAGTGTTAGAAGGAAAATATCTAAATGTTAATAGCAAACTGAGTGAGGAACAACAATTGTTATTGGCAAACTTGTTGAGGACCCACCAGCATGCATTTGCAAGGGACTATCATGAGATGAAGGAATTGTACCCTAAGCTTTGCATTCATAGAATTTATATAATAGATGATTGTACCCTAGTTAGACAACCACAAAGAAGAATCAACCCTACACTAAGAGAAATTGTAAAAGGATAACTACAAAAATTGGTAGATGTAGGATTTATCTACCCCATTTCAGATAGCCAGTGGGTGTCTCCATTAGTGATTGTGCCCAAAAAAGGAGGGAAGTGACGAGTTTGTGTTGATTATAGGGAACTCAATGCTACCACCAAAAAGGACCATTTTCCCTTACCTTTCATAGATCACGTTTTGGACTCACTTGCAGGAAAACAATATTTTTCTTTTTTAGATGGATTTAGTGGATACAACCAGATCCAAATTGCACCTGAGGACTAGGAGAAGACCACCTTTACCTATCCATGGGGGACCTATTCCTACTCGGTACTCCCATTTGGATTATGCAATGCACCTATAACCTTTTGAGGGCAGTCATCATCATATTTTCATATATCTCTCTTCATTGCATGGAAATTTACATGGATGACTTTACCACCTATAGTGCTGATTTAAATAAGGCATTGAAAAATCTTAGGAGAGTCCTACAAAGATGTGAAGACCAAAATTTGTTTTTAAATACTGAAAAATGCTTCATGATGATGCAAGAAGGTGTAGTCCTTGGTCACTACATCTCCCACAAAGGAATTCAAGTAGATCCTGCAAAGATTGAGGTGATCACAAATCTTCCCACACCTGCAAAACAAAAGGATGTTAGGAGTTTCTTGGGCTATGTAGGATATTATAGTCATTTCATCGAGGATTTTAGAAAAATAGAAGAACCATTGTATACTCTTCTCACTAAAGATGTTGAATTCCAGTGGACTGAAGATTGTGACTAGACATTTTTTGATTTGAAGGTAGTGACCATGTCATGAGGTTGTTGAAGTATACCCCAATAGTGTTGTGCAACTCACTACTATTGACCTAGTAAGATTTAAGCTGCTTGTCAATGGTCATCACTTCAAACTGTATTACAAGCCAATGTCCAAAGAAGAGTTCCTATAGCAATTCACTCAGAATGCAACACCCGAGCTTCCTGTAACCAAATGAAGTGGACCTAGTGTCCCTCCTTCTAGCTAATTAAGGTATGTACTTGTTAGAATAAAGACTTCCACTTCTATGGGAGTCCACTTCTTCACCCATCCACCTATCCGCCCATCCATCTCCACCTTTCTCTCTCTTCCATCACTTCACTTCATTCCACGCCACCTCATTCCACCTCATTTTCATTTATTGCTCAACTTATTTCTTAAAAGGTGACCAATAATTTCTCCACAATTTTTGCAATGAACTTAGGTATGTGTGCATTAATTGCTATCTATTAATTATCTTTAGTGCATTCATTTAATTGCTATGAATTAATA
>VDFB02377079.1:0-29971 GCA_007258455.2 Sequoia sempervirens | reverse complement strand
TGGATATATCACACTACACCAGTGAGAGCAATTGGAATGGCTCCATTTGAATTGGTTTATTGGATTGGTACGAATCTTCCTTTACCCCTAGTGTTGGACATTGCAAAGCTATAGAATGTCCTAGAAGATTAGTAGTTTCAAAAATATTTAGAAAAGAGGATTGTGTACTTGAAAGAACTAGAAGAGAAAAGGGAAGATATGGTGGATAGGATTACTTTGCATCAAGCTCGAGCTAAGAAAATATTTGACAAACAGGCTAGACCAAGGAATTTTATGGAAGGTGATATGGTGTTGCTTTGGGATAAGAGGTGAGAGCCAAAAGGTACCATGGTAAATTTTATTCTCTATGGAAGGGCCCCTTCTAAATTCACTAGGAACATGAAAGCAATTATTTTAATTTGGTGTATCTAGATGGCATAATCTTTCCCATTCCATGCAATGGGAAAGACCTAAAATTGTACTAGATTTAAAATAGGTAATCTCTATATTTGTACATCAGTAATTTAGGTGTTTTTGGTGTGCGTTAAGTTTTTGGTGTGTTTTGGTCCTTTGATCATCATCTCTCAAGTCTCAATTTTTGACTCTATCACCCAATGAATCGTCAACCAGAGATGCTAGTTTCTTCTACATCCTTGTCAATCTGCATTCCCAATCAAAGCCAGGTATTTCCAAAATCTTGGTCTATGATGATTCAATGCTTAATTCCTGGTCTAAGTGTGGAATTCCCAATCATTCAATAATCACTACCTTTATCCTTCACTATTTCACACATCAATTTTCTTATCGGTTATTAACTAAGTTTTTAAAACCATGTCGGCCCTTGATGACATATTCCCAACTTGTTATTTTACCAAATTCATCCTTTATCAAGCCATTAGATCATAAGTTATTTTCCTAGTCACTCTTTTCCGAAGTTGTTAATATTCTTTTGAATGTTGTGAGAGTTTTATAACCTACATTTTTTTGAAGAAGCTTTCTATGAAGTAAAACAAGTGTCTAAAGAAAGGAAAGCGAGATTCATGACATTTTGGAAACCTTTTTGGAGCTGAAGGAAGTTTAATAACCATCCTAACCTCAATGAAAGAAAGTTGTATAGAATAAAGGGAAGAGTATCTTAATTGGACTTAGGTAAGTTTTTCAAACCTTAGTGGGTCTCAACTTAGTTTTGAAAGCATTTTGAAAGTTTGATCATATCAAGTACATTATGAATTATGGAATTGGTGCCAAGTGGCCTACTTGTTAGGAATTTAATGTTGTTAGATCTAAAGAGGGTGAAATAAATGGTTTATTGTGTGTGAATTAAGGTGTTTTTTGTAGTATAGTTATTTTTATTGTTAAGGAGATAATTGAGGTCCCATAAATGAAGAGAAGAAGAGATGCAGTCGGCATGCAAAAGAGTAATTAAGTTTCGATTAGTGGCATAATATCGGGTAAGTGACCTTCCCAAATATTTTCTTGGTGATAGAAGGTTAATATTTCTATAAAAGGAAAGCATTGTCATATTTTTCTTTGAATTGAAGTGAAAAATTTGATATAAAATGAAGTACAAATACCTCATATACAAACACTTGTCTGACCTAGGCAGTTTGCCACCAAAAATAGGATATACTAGGTTAGGCCATATTAATTTGGGGGAGTTTTGGGAGAGAATCCACAAACTAGAGAGGGCCACCATTACTTAGAGATTGGTATATAGTGGTTTATTGGAAACCCTAACCTTCCTAGTGGTTGTACAATGTACAAACCTTGTATTGGAATGTGTACATCGCTAAAACCCTAAAACCAAGGAAATTAAGACCGAAGGTCCAACAACTTGTTGATGAATTTAGACAAGGCTACCATTAGAAAGTACTTTCGGTTACCTGAAAGAGAAGTATATAAAAATTTTGACTTTACCTTTTCAAAATGCTAATTTTCTAAAAAAAAGAGTTAGTATTAGAATTGTATTGCAAAGGAGTCGTTTGACCCACCAAGAAGGGGAAATCCCAATTGCCTAAAAATATGAATAGTCTCATTTTAGGGAGGACATTTTAGACATCATTGTGTTGTTGTATAGAGTAAGAGGAAATGTGAATGCACATGATTTTGAGGAATTGATGTTCTTCTTCGTTCAAGTGATTTGCACTAGGACACAATATTTGGATTAGGAAACCTTTATTAGTGATTAGTTGCATGACATGATATGCAATTTTTCTATTAATAAAAGTTTTTACATGTCATACTATCTCTTGTATTTATTGGCTTGTACTAGACCATGGATAGGACTAAACCCTATAGAGGATTATGATAAAAAAAATTCAAATTTATGATTACTACCTTGATTTGTAGCTTGAAAGGAGTTACAAATTTTTTTTAAGGGTAAATGATGTATTTACTATGTAGTTGGTTAGGGAGTTACAAGGTGATTAGTGCCAGAGGTATCTCCCAAAGCTTTCTAGTTGGTTATTAAATATGGCAATATCTTTACTCAATCTCATAGGTTTACATAATTAAGGGTTGGTGGGTTTGACGGGTTTCCCCTTAAGCTACCCAAGTACATGGAAGATAAGCTTATATTGATAAAGATATTCCACCAAGTTGCAGAAGTGAATAAAAGGTGTGAGAAAAGAAAGAAAGTGGGCATTTCCTTCCTTATCAGCTTGGTTTATTATCAATGTAAATCTCAGTCCAATTCCCTCGACCTAAGGAAATATATTATAAAAATTAATTTTCTCACTTATGAAAGAATATTTCCATTCGATAGTAAAAACTTTGTAAGAAATAATCTTCATCTCGACTGGTCTTGGATTTTACCATGTTCCACACTTATAAGATGATTGGGATGATTATGTTGATGATAATTATAAAGTGAGAGAGAGGGATTGGATGAGGCTTAATCTAGCCCAAATTTTCAACTTTAAATTTGGATGGAATATAAAAGGAGTTGAAGATGATGGTTTTGATTTGATTGATCCCATTTATGTTAGTAAGGTGCAAATACAACCCCTATAACCAATTGATTGGAAATGTGGAGAAAAAAAACATTTAAATTCTAGGACTACAATAGTCTTAAGGAGGACTCAAATGTGGCTTTCCATGAAGAAGGGAGAAACTAAAAAGCTCCACCAAAAGACAAGAGAGGATTTAGGGATCAAACTAGCACTAGTCAAGCAAGTGCAACCCCTTCAATATCAGTGACACCATCGACACAAAGCATACCATTTGCAAGTGATGGTGGAGATGGAGGAGATCCTCTTGAGAAGAACAAAGGTCTTGAGAAACATGTGGTGAAGGTTCTCTCCCTAACATTATAATTGAAGCACAAATAGAGATTTAGAAGCTGAGCAACAACAAGAAGAAGGTGAACAAAGGCAAGAAATTGAAAGAGAAAATGTGGAGACTCATGAAGAGTATCTCGACCAATCTCAGGATATGCTAGAAGGGAGTGCACAAAAGGGTAAAATTCCAACTTATTTTGGTTTGAAAAGGGAAAGAATGACTCCTCCTCTTAATATATTTCTTTACTTCTTTACACCTGGGACTTCCCAAAACCTTGATGCTACTCCTTCCCCTCCCTACTGGTTAGAAAATTCTCTCTCAAAAGAGGAAGACAATACATTTCAATTTTCTAAAGGAGGATGTAGTTGGAAAGTTATTACAGAAAAAACATAATGCTAAGAAGTTAAAAACCACTTCTATTTTAATGGAATATGAAGCCTCTAGACATTTATTTATGGAAATTGCACAACCATCAATACAAAAGGATCTTGATTAGGCTACCATAGCTGATTATAGCATAACAAAAGTGGATTTAGGTCCACCAAGAAGGGATGGGGATGTCCATAACTTTCAAGTCAGCCTCTAGGCTAATAGAGAGAACAAAGAAAGACAAAAAAGATAAATATAAATTGAAGGAAGCAATAGAAATTCTCTCCAGTTGTCTCATAAAATTAATAGACCCTTCTCATCAACCTCTCAATCAGGTGAGCCCTTCTTTTGAACCAAATCTATATCTAGAAAGGACATGACAAGTAAAATTTAGAGGGATAGCTACTATGGGAAGGTTGTTTAGGAGTGGGTACCTGAAGTTAAAGCAAAAGGACACCTTTAATTGAAAAGTTGAAGAAGGTATATGATGAGTTTGTACTTTTAAGGAATTCAATTAAATTTGTGTTGGTTAATAGTAAATGGGAGGATTCATAATGGATATAGATTGATTAGGAATTAGCTAAGTTCATTGCAATGGGAATGGAGAAATATGCTTTAGAGAAGATTATTTCATCTAAAGATGACCCCCAAATTATTATGTGAAAAAAGAGCATAAAATGGAAGCTTTCTATCATATGACAAAAATTTATGGAATAGAGCAAGTTGATGAAGGAATGTAATTTCCTCATCAACAATTTTAATAAAAAAATATTTAATTTTAGATGTAAAATAATGAAGGCTGACAACATAGGTCCTACCATGGTTGAAGAGCTAAAAGATAGATTCTTGAAAGTAGTTAATACTTTGTGAGGGGAATAGGTGTTTGATAAAGAAGCATTTAAGAAGTTGGCTAGGATCAATTTCGTATTATCTTGGCATGAGGATCCCATTCCTATTAACAAGGCAACTTGTTAGTTGAGAAAAAATAAAATGATCTTCCCACAAAAGGTCAACATTTCCATCATCACACAAGCACTAAATGATTACAAAGAACACATGGCTTTAACTCAACAGATTCTAGTACTAGAGGAAGCCTCTGGAAATCCAAATTCATAGTTGCCTTAGTGATAAATTTATTTTCATCTTCTTGGAAATTATTTTAGCAGTTTTGTTGGAACAAAACAATCTACTGAGGGGGGAGGGTGAATCTGTAGATCACTTTAAATCTTGGCCCTTAATTTTTTTTGTAGATTATCTCCTTAAGCTCTTGATGTGAAAATTAAAACTTAATATGAAAAAACATAAACATGCACACACATAATCATCACATAACATAAGATATACGTTGAAAACTTAAGATGGGAAAAAAATGGTGAGAAATGGTGCTAGGATCTACTGTCCTAATCCAACCTCACAATCAAATGATCAATTAGAAAGTTTAAGGGCACCAACCCTAAGGAAACACCAATCCCCTTATTTTAGGAGCACCCACTCTAAGGAAGCACCCACTCCCTAAGTTGAGAACCTACCTAGATATTTGATGACACCCACCAATTAGATTTACAATTCAAGATATTACAATTGATTACAATTCAATGTTGCAACTTATTTTGCAATTGCACAACATTTTGTAAATCTATGCTCTGATCTTCACCTCACTCTGCTTTGCACTATGAATATTAACCCAGATTAATTCTCTAATTTTGTTTGGGTTCTACTCATTCAGAATAAGTGAATATTCTTCATATAACTTAGCTCACTTACTTTCCTTATTGCACCATTCACTTTATTACACTTCAACAATTTCCCGATTGTCATATTTTGCTTAACTCCATTGTCTTGCAATTAAACCCTTGAGCTTTGCATCATTGTATAGATCCTGCAATTAGGTTTTTCTAGCTTTCTTCCTCAAGAAGCTACCTATTCATTGAGCTATATCCCATCAATTCAAATTTTGATTAATCATGGTGGTCTATAAAAAACCTAACCCTAACCCCATAATGCATTAAATTAATTCTATTGATTATTCGATCTAATATTGATCTCAATCTCCTTGGGAATTTGTGCCATTGCCCTATAGATCAAATCTTCATTTAACTAGTCATAGGAGCAGGTAGATCATTTAATTTTGTTCACTATGCTAGCTACTAGACCTAACTGTTGCCTAGTATCTCACAGGAAAAAATAGAGACCCACCACATACATAGTAGGGAGGAAGGAGGTTGTTGATCTTTATGCCTCAACTATAGCTATTAGATCTTCATCACAACACATAATACATTGCAATTAAGACTTGTTTGTTAAAATTTCAAACAACGATGCGAAGGGAGGTCACAATACACATAAACATCGTCAATCGAAAGTGCTAGCTAAAGGGGTGGTCATCCAATGAGCATGAAAACTTAGGTGATGACTTAAGTGACCAATAACCACCCATACACAGTCAACATGAAATTATAACATCTATTCATCTACCACAACTATAAACCTTAGGGTTTATCTTTAAACCCTAATACTAGCTAAGAGCACAAAAATCCATTCCTAAGCATAGTATTCATCTTTAGATCATGCAGACCAAACCAATTGAATCCACTTGAAAAACCCAAGGAAAATTTGCATTTAGATTCCACCACAAGCCTTCGAAGCTGAATTCTACAACAATAAGGAAATATTGTATAACAACATTGCAATTTTTTGAGCAACTTTGCAATAATTGCAAAACATGCTCCTTCCTCATCAAACTTCACAAATTGTTTTGAGATCAGATCCATTTCACCTTTGATCTCACCTTTGACACCAATGACACTTTTGACATCAATGAAAACCAAGTTTCCAACAATCTCCTCCTTTTTCATTGATGGAAAAACCTAATGCTTAACCTACAAACAACAACTTGATACCAATTACAAATGTTTCAATTTGTTCTTTGTACCAATTGACCCTTTTCAGTGCTTTGTACCAATTATTTGCAACATTTTCTCAACTATCTTGCATTTACACAATTTCTTTGGAACTTTCTTGACTATTGTCACAATCTTCCCCTTTGTCATCAATGAATGGTAAAGGGTAGTCACATATCTCTCCCCTTGTGTATTCATTAGAAATTTTTAAAACACTATTTACTTGACTTGATCTATTTTTACATTTTTAGGGATGAATAAAATTAAAATGAAGCTCCCCCTGGACCCATGCTACATCACTAAGATTTAGTGATGATATGTGGGAGAAATGAATCCCAATTTTTTCCTTAGATATTCAAATTGTTCCTTTGGAAGAGGCTTTGTAAAGATGTCAACAACTTGTTCTTTTGTAGGTACATATTCCATGTTGACTTCATGATCTACAACCTTCTCTCTGATGAAGTGATACTTAATGGATATGTGCTTTTTCCTAGAATTCATCACTGGATTGTTTGAGATGTTAATGGCACTTGAATTGTCACAATGAATATAAATGGATTCATTGTACTCAACCTTGATATCTTTGAGGGTTTGCTTCATCCATAAGACTTTAGTACAACATGCTATGACCGCTACACATTTTTCTTCTACTATTGAAAGTATGCCTAATTCTTTCTTTTTACCCATCTAGGATGCAAGTTTGTTTCCCAAAAAGAATGCACCTCCACTAATGCTTTTTCTATCATCTACACTACCAACCCTATTAGCATCTATGTATGTAGTTAAAGTGAATTCTTTGCTCTTTAGATAACATAGTTCATAGTCTATAGTGATTTTGATGTATCTTAATTTTTTTTTTACTATGTTGACATGGGTTTATTTGGGTGCAGCTTGAAATATTTCCACCATACATACTATTTGCATAATGTTTGACCTTGATGCAGTTAGGTATAACAAGATTCCAATCATTGACCTATACATGGTGTGATTCACATCTTGGGACTTATTTGATTTTCTCAACTTACAACTAGTTATCATGGGGGTACTAATTGGTCTACTATTCGATACCAAATTTCTTGAGTATTTCCTTAGCATACTTAGATTGAGATATCAATATCCCATCATCAGTTTGTATAATCAGTAAACCAAGGAAAAATGACAACTCTCTTAGCATTGACATATCAAATTCATCTTGCATATGTGTAGCAAATATTTTACATATTTTGTCATTGCTACCACCAAATATGATGTCATCCACATATACAACAACTATAATCATGTGCTCACCTTCATATTTGAATTACAAATTATTGTCTTCATAACCTTTCTTGAATCCTTTTTGTTGAAGATACTAGTCTAATTTTGAATACTAGGCCTGAGGAACTTGTTTTAGTCCATACAATGCTTTCTTCAATCTGCATACATAATCATCATCTTTTGATAGCTGAAAATCTTTAGGTTGTTCAATGTAGAATTCCTCTTCTAGGTTTCCATTCAGAAAAGCAGATTTGAAATCCATTTGATAGAATTTAAATCTCTTGTAGATTTAGAATGCAAGAAAAATTCTAATAGATTCTAATCTCGCAACAGGTGCAAATTTTTCTTCAAAGTCACACCCTCAACTTGTGCATATCCCTTCCACACCAATCTTTCCTTATTTCTTACAACTTTATCCTCATTTAGCTTGTTTCTACACACCCAATTAGTACAAATAACATTTTTTCTTTGGGATCTAGGAACTAATTCCCATGTCTTGTTCTTCTCAATTTGATTTAGCTCTTCTTCCATTGCCTTTACCCATCTCTCATCCTTGCTAGCTTCAGAATAACTTTTTGGCTCAATTTGAGACAAGAGAGCAAAATTTACTTTTTCCTTATTCTTTGCAAGTCTTCTCCTAGTATGAACTCCTTCATTTTTGTCACCAATTATTTGTTCTATAGGGTGATCTTTCTACACATACTTTGTAGGTTCTTGTTCAAGCTCTTCCTCACATTCTTCTTCAACATTTGCAACAACTTCTTCTTCATCTTCTAATTCAACTTCAAAGCTGCTTCTAGTGGGCTTAACATGATTCATATTCTCATCAACCTTGACATTGATGCTTTCAACTATCTTGTGTAGCCTCTTGTTGTAACACTTGTAAGCTTTGCTTTGGGTAGAATATCCTAGAAATATTCCTTCATCACATCTAGAATAAAAGCTTCCCAAGTTTTCATCTTCTCTTTTGATGTAGAATTTACTACCAAATATCTTGAAATACTTGATAGATGTTGGTTTTCCATACCATAGTTCATATGGAGTCTTACCACTATTTTCTATTATTAGGGCTCTATTTTGAATGTAAACTACAGTGTGGATAGCTTCTCTCCAAAATTTATCTACAAATTTGGCCTCACTCAACATTGCTCTAGCCATATCTTTAACCATTATGTTCCTTCTTTCTACCACCCCATTTTGTTGTGGAGTTCTTGGTGCAAAATATTTCCATTTGGTTCCATGTTTCTCACAGTATCTAACAAATTCACTTGATGTGTATTCACCACCTCTGTTAGATCTTGGGAACTTGATTGTTCTACCGGTCTCCTTCTCAACCATCTTCCTAAATATCTTGAACTTTTCAAATGCTTTAGAATTCTCCTTTAGAAAGGTTACCCATGCAATTCTAGTATAGTCATCATGTTGGAAAATATGCCTCAATCTCACAGGCTGAAACCTCTAAGAAAGCATGGTCATTGTGACATTTTTGTTGTTTGGCCGACTGGCAGTTTAACTTGTGTATTGCTCATGTCCCTGAGACAATATTTCTATCTTTCTGAATGGACCTATCGCTATGACATGGAGACTCGTGGAGATCTCTTACCGATTAGAAGATGTCTGGCTGATAGTTGGTGTCTATTGGATGTCGAGGAGACTCATGGAAATTGATGTTTTTGGGGAGACTTGGCCGAAGGTTTATGTTTTGATATGAGGTATTACCGATATGAATGTCTTGCCGATTGTATGGTCTTCAGGTTCACTATGACTCTCGGCGAAAGACAGTTCAAGATAATGAAAGGATTCGGTAGGAAGTCTTGGCAACCAGGAGAAGTCTCACCGATAAGTAGGTTCAGGGTGACTTGAACTCTCGGGAAGAAGTCTTAGCAAAGATAGGAAGTCTTGTAGATATTAACATGACCCTCAGTCAGTTTGGTTGATGAAGAAGTCGGTGTGAATTGTTCCTATCGGCATGATCTCTTGGCGACCGGGAGATGTCTCAGTGACAGTGTTAGGGGTCATCGATGTAATGTATTGTTTCGATATGATGTCTCATCGAATATCAAAAGTCTCACCGACAACATGTGGGGTCATCAGTTTGGTGTGACTCTTGGCGAATAGTTGTTTTGGGATAACATGGAAGCCTCGGTAAGAAGTCTTGCCAAAGGTTGATTCTCTTGCCGATAGTGGAACAAATCAGTATGACTTGAAGGCTTTGGTATGAAGTCTTGGTGAAAGCAGTAAGTCTGGCCGACAAGATTGAATCGGGGTGACTTGGAACTTGCGGGGTGATGTCTTGGTGAAGGGTATTTGTCTTGTCGATAGGAATGCAATGGATGTCAGAAGTTTCGGTATGACCTTTTCCTAAGTCTTGTCGACAATGTCATCGGTATAACATAAAGGGCTCGACATGATCTCTCAATGAATGACTAAAGTCTTGGTGACTAAGGAACACTTCAGAATGATTTATGAGCTTGGGGTGATGTCTCATCAAATGGCGATTATCTCGCCGATGAGAATGTTGAGTTCGGTATAACATGAAGCTCATTGTGATGTCTTGGTGAAAGACAATAGTCTTGCCGATAGATGGATGTTGATAGGAATACAATGGGTTTTGACATGACTTGAAGACTCGACATGATCTCCTGGTGATAGCGTTAGTCTCACTGATGTGCATGTTGAGGTCGATGTGACTTGTAAGCTCGGTGGAACCTCTTGCCGATGGAGACAACTCTTGGCAACAACATGTAATCAGGACTTGTGGCATCGGGGAGACACTTCTAGTGTCTCACCGACATGCGACACAAGTTGATCATTGTTGACCGAGTGAAGATTGTCTGACATGGTGCAATGTGAAAAAATCAGAGAAAGCACAATGTGAACCATTGCTAAGTTGGATGATTCGACAGTTGTGATCCGATAGTTGGAAACAAATTGTTTCATAGAGTCGAAGCTAAAGTGAAGGAAAATAGAGTGAACAGTAAAAAGATTGGTTGGCTGGCTGGAAGGCTGAGGCCATTAGGTCAAAACAGAGAAAGTGAGAGGCAGGGTTATGTTGCTGATTTCTCTCCTGATCAAGGATTGAATGCCATGGTTGATCTCTTGTGTTGATTAGTACTGTATACTGTGTGAGGGTATTGCAACAGTATGAAGATTGTCTAGTTTGAGAGGTTGATCAGGAAATGTAGAGGGAGAGTTGATTACTAGATAGTATCCAAAATGAACAAGATGAATCTCTAAAGAGGCTATGAGCCTGAATTTGTATTGTAACCATTCTGTTGCTGAATAATACAATGGCTCGATCTTTGGAGTGTGGGGTTTTTTATCTGAAAGGATTTTCCCCACATAAATCTTTGTGTTCCGGTTTTCTGTTTTCATCTTTCATGTCTTCTAGTTCATATAGTAGAATTTGTTAATGCTTGTTGTTGAATTTACATGTGTTTCTCTTAGATGGATCAATGTAGGAAATGAACTATGTCTGTTCCACATTTGGACATAGTTGTTCGTGTCTTTGAGGCAACCTAATTGAAATGAAAGTTATTGAAGGCACTACTGCATGGATTTTTCATAAGATGCACTCCTATTTTTCCTTACACATCAATCAACATCATGGAGTATTTTTCACCTTTCAATCCCCTCGTGTTTGTGGGACCAAATAGGTCAGAATGAACTAATTGCAAGGGGTTTTTGGTTGAGTAGTCCTTTGTTGGAAACTTAACCCTTGTTTGTTTTCCCTAGTCACATTCTTTGCAAGTGGTGTTTTCAGGTTTAGTTATCTTAGGAATGTGTCTACCTTGTCCTCTTGAACTTACTTTAACCAAATTATCAAAATTAACATGCCCCAATCTCCTATTTCATAGCCAAATCTCATCTACTTTACTTATCAGACAATTCTGACCTTTTACTTCATAGAGATTATAGAGATTGCTATCAGTCCTTACTCCTTGTGCAATTATCTTACCATTCTTTCTTATCTTGCAACCTTATGAATTAAATATAATCTTGTAGCCATTTTCACACATTTGGCTGATAGTTAGAAGATTATGTTTCAAACCTTCAACATATAGGACATCTTTTGTAGGATTCTTGCCATCTATGCTCAAGATCCCTTTTCCACAAATATTTAAAACAATAATATCACCCAATAACTAATTAATCTTTACATTTCTTTAGTTCACTAAATTTTATTTTGTCTCCAGTCATATGCTTGGAGCATCCACTGTCAATTACCCACAAATTTTACTTTTTAGCATGAAGTGCAGTTTGTGCAATCATTGATTGTGTGGAATTCTACTATTTCTCCTTCCATACCTTCTTAGGTTTCTTTTCATTCTTTTCTTACTTCTTAGAAACTATAGGTTCTTTGGTTGCTTTAGGTGGGGGGTTTTCCTTTTTCTCAAATTGAATATTTGATCTTATGAATTTTGTTCTACAATTCGTAGCTATATGACCAAAATTATTGGAGTTGTAACACACTACACTCATATCCATTAAAGGAGCCAAAAAAAATTTTCTTACAAAGTTTGCACTACTTTTGGAATATACTCTACATTCTCTAGCCCTATGACCAAATTGATTACAAGTATAGAATTACCAAAAGAAGTATGAAGAGTACCTGGTCATAACATTTCCTTGAACTAGATAAGGGGGCCTTATTTGTCTTGGCTTCCTCATGTTTCTTAACATTTTGAATCAATCACTATTAGTTCTTCTTGTGTTATGCTTCTCCTTATGTTGATCAAGATTTGATTGGTTACTCTTCTTTTCTGCAACCGACTTCTTTTCTTCATTTGATTTATTCACTTCAAAAAACTTCTCCTCCTCTCCGAAAACATCCTCCTTGCATGATTTCTCACCATCTTAACCATATTTTTATTTTTCTCTAAATCTTTCATAATTTTTTGCAAAAACATTGATAAAGGAAATTTTTCCTTTCTCAAGATCTAAACTCGCTTTCTCTTTATTAGTAGGATTTTGCGTGCTTAATAATCCATCACAAATCTTTGAGCCTCCTTTTAACTTCAACCCTTTTTCAACCTACTCTTTGGCTTTCTCCAACTCTTTTCTTAACGAAACTACTTCTTCCTCAAGCTTCATACATTCGTCCACTTTAGATTTTACAACTTCTTCCATTCTTTTGGCTTCCTCCACTTGAAGTTTCAGGCTTACTACCATATGATTGGATTCCTCAAGGTCTTTAGTTAACTTCTTATTCTCCTTGTTTAGGTCTTCAATCTTATCTCTTAAATTTTCATTTTCTTCTAAAGCAGAGAGGAGTTCTCCTTCAAGATCTATTTTATATTTCTCTTCACCAAGATGTTTACTCATACCATGCTTTTGTTTTATAGTCTTTGACCATGAAGAGAAATACTTCCTATTCTTCCTCCATTATAGGAGAACAATCTTGCTCATTATATGAACTATCACTAGCATTGAATGAGTCACTCTCCTCTTGAATGTATAAGCTCTTATTCTTCTTTCCAAAGTTCTTCTTTTTAGAATAGTAGGGTTTCTTCATTTTACTATCTCCTTATTCAGAGTTATCCTTCTTATTGTAGGGACATTTAGAAGCAAAGTGTCCTATTTTACCACAGTCAAAGAACTTGAAGGGTAACTTACCTTTATATTTTTCAGATCCTCTCCTTAGTATTTTGATAAAGTTTGTTTCTTCCTCATCAATCTCTTCATGATTTGGTGTAGAGACAACTTCCCTATCTTTCTTGGGTGCTTCATCCTTATATTTATTTGCAACCTTGAATGTAGCTTTTCTTTTATATGGCTCTCCATTTTCCATTCTCATTTCATATACAATGAATATGCCATGTAGTTCATCAACAATAATTTTATCCAATTCTCGTTCTTCTTCCATTGCTGATATCTTGTCCAAACTCATATCTGGATGGAATAGACCTTAATACTTTTTGCATTATGAGAGATTCCTTAAATTCTTCTTCGAATCCTTTGATAGAGTTCACTATTTCATCAACCCTGAGTAGATAGTCTACAATCTTTTCCTTTACATTCATTTGAAGACTTTCAAACTTGGCCCTGAAATTCTTGTACAAATTTTCTAATTTTACCTTATCATCTCCTTCATACATGATTTTCAACTTCTCTTAGACATCATGTGTAGTTTGACAATGCATAACCTTAAAAAACATTGATCTAGACAAACTGCAAAGAATGAAATGCTTTTATTTTTCATTGTTCTCATAATCCTTCTTACCTACAACATTAGTTGGAGGTGTAGCAAAATAGTGCATACTTTCTTGACAGACATGCAAACATCAAATCCTAGGGATCCCAAATATTTCTACATCATAACACTCTAGAAAACATAATCTGATCCAAGAAATTGAGGTGATTTGTTTGTAGAAGAACCTTCTTGATAGTCTATTGTGTTCACTAGTCCAAGATCTACCTGAGCTGAATAAGCTTCTCTTGGGGAACCAATTCTCTGATACCAATTGTTGGAACACAACAATCTACTAGGGGGGTGAATCAATAAATCACTTTAAATCTTAGCCCTTAAAATTTTTTGCAGATTAATTCCTTAAGATCTTGATGTTCAAATTAAAACTTAATATATAGAAACATAAACATGCACACACATAATCATCACATAACAAAAGATGTATGTGGAAAACCAAGGATGGGAAAACCACAGTGTGAAATGCTACTAGGATCTATTGTCCTAATCTAGCCTCACAATCAAATGATCAATTACAAAGTTTAAGGGCACCAACCCTAAGGAAACACCAATCCCATGATTTTAGGATCACCCACTCCAAGGAAGAACCCACTCCTTAATCTAAGCACCTACCTAGATATCTATTGGAATTCACCAAATCAGATTTACAATTCAATATATTACAATTAATTATAATTCAATGTTGCAACTTATTTTGCAACTACATAATATTATGTAACTGTATGCTCTACTCTTCACCTCACTCTACTATGTTCTCTAAATATTAACCAAAATTAATTCTTTTCTTTTTTTGTGTTCTACTCATTTATAATTAGTGCACACTATTCCTATAATGTAGCTCACTTACTCTCGCTACTGCACCATTCACTCTACTACACTTTGATAATTTCACGATTGTCATATTTTTCTTAACTCCATTGACCTGCAATTACTGCCTTGAGCTTTGCATCATTGTATAGATCTTGTAATTAGGTTTTTCCCACTTTATTCCTCAAGAAGCTACCTATTCATAGAGCTATAACCCATAAATTCAACTTTTGATTCATTGCATTTGTTAATCATGGTGGTCTGCAAAAATCCTAACCCTAGAATGCATTAAATGGATTCTACTAATTAATCGATCTATTTTTAATCTTAATCTCCTTGGAAATTTGTGTCACCACCCCACAAATCAAATCTTTATTTAACTAGTTGTAGGAGTAGGTAGATCATTTAATTTTTTTCACTGTGTTGGCTACCAAACCTAACCCACGTTCACACATTCATACCCATTTGTGATCTTCAAATTCAAACCTGGGCCATTGATCTCTTGTCTTCATGCCACGATCCTCTAGCTCTCCTTTTATCTCAACATCTTTAAACCACAACCATTCGATTATATCATTTAAATTGCAGGCATTGATCTTATTTACTTTGTATTTATAGCAATCATGACCTAATAGCTTATCACTGCATGATAAGGACTATGTTCCTTGTATACACCATGTGAAGAGGTGCAACAATGTTCGTCCAATTGTCACTTGATGATCTTGGCTATTTATCTCTCATTGTGCAAAAATCAACTCTTTTCATTTAACAATAGTGATGTGAAATGATGTAATGATCACCATCTGATCATCCTCCTTTAAATATGAGCCAATGATCATGTATTATGTAGCCATTTATCATTGGGTCCCATTGGGCATGTGTCCTTAGTTCGCTATTTCATAGGGCTAGACTCGAACCCACCAAATCTTCAATGAGCTAGTGATCAACTACCATCTGTCCATGGCTTACGTCATATTCCACTATCTCCTATTGCTCATTGCTAATTATTGATAGCCTTGGACAATACAAATACAACTTGTGATACACAAAGGACATGTGATAGCCATCAGATCCTCCAAACATTGATTTCCACCATTGCCCGCTATCTTGTGGGACAAAATAAGGACCCACCACATACATAGCAAGGAAGCGAGGAGGCCATTGATCTTTATGCCTCAACCATAAATATTATATCTTCTTTGCGACATACAATACATTGCAATTAAGACTTGTTCATTAAAAGTGCACAGTGATGTGAAGGGAGGTTGTGATACACACAAACATCATCAACCAAAAGTGCTAGGTAAAGAGGCCAGTCACCCAACAAACACGATAACTTAAGTGGTGAATTAAGCAACCTCTAACTACCCATACATACTCAACATGAAAATATAACATTTGCTTATTTTCAATGATTGTAAACCTTAGGGTTTATTTGTAAAGCCTAATACAATCCAAGACCACAAATAACCCATTCCTGAGCAAAGTATTCATCTTCAAATCAAGTAGACTAGACCAATCGACTCCACTTGAAAAACCCATGGCGAATCTGCAATCAAATTCCTCCACAAGCCTCTAGAAGTGACTTCTACAACAATGAGGCAATATTGCAGATCACAACATTACAAATTTTTGAGAAACTTTGCAAAAATTACAAAAATTTCTCCTTCCTCATCAAACTTAAAAAATTCTTCCAAGATCAGATCCATTTCACCTTTGATCTCACCTTTGACAGCAATGAAATTTTTGAAATCAATGACAACCAAGTTGCCAACATGTTTATGTTATGATGAACTTCATGTTTAGTATTCTTTCAAAGACTCAGTTTCTCTCAATTATTTCAAGATTTCAATGATAGTTTTACTTTTAAAACTACAAATATGTTTCATTTGGACATTGCAAGGGTCTAAAATTTTGATTCCCCTTGTACGGTGATACATGAGAGAGAATAGATCTTTGTTGTAGATGTTTATTGTCTATGAGAAATAAATTTTGAATAAAATACTTAATGCTTATGAAAAATTCTATGAGCTTTGATAGGTGTTATAGATATTCCTTCCCTATGAGGATGTGTTATTCTTAGGTGTTTTGTTCATATATCTTCAGTGAATGTTGAAATTGTTTTGAGTCGAGTTAGCTTGATATTGATAGTTTGATCTGTGAGTCATGATATTGATAGTTTTCCAATTTACTTTTCATCTTAGTTAGTTTTTTTAAATAAATTTCATGGCTATGGATAGATGTTAGTCTACCTTTTCTACTTTCTAGTCTGAAGCGTACCCTTGATTTCATAAAATTAATAAAAATCAAAATTATATCAGAAAGGGGAGTTGTACCTCAACTAAATTTAGGAGGAAGATCACCAATCAAATGGTAATCTCTCAACTGTTGGTGATTAATTAGTTATTATTTTGGGAGTAATGGAGTCAATCCAAGTTAATCATTTAAAGGACAAATCTATCAACCAACAATATATAATGATGTAATAGGACAAGTGTTACAAGACAAAAATATTTTTTCAAATTCCATGTATTTGTCATCTTGTATGTTTCTAGAGGGGATGGATTTTCACATTGCTTCCTCCTCTCAAGCTTATAAATATAAATGTAGTCTCTATTGTGAAGGTTTGGAAACTCAATTTAGGAATACAATTTATCTTTTTAATTTTGTTTTAATTTATTTTTAATGAGTTCTAAAAAATTGAGCCATGCTCTTATCTCATCATGTTTTTATTTGATTGAATTGATGAATTTGATATGTGATTTGGGCCACTGATGCTTGAATGCTTATGAAGTGTTTTGTGTGGTAATTTAAAACACATTGATTATACAAAGCTTATTTTCATCTACACAATTTCCATTAGGGATCACAATATCCTATATGATGATTGTTGCATATGGGTCATAGGAGGATTGGTTTTATTTAATTTTTCTATTTACAAAATGATACATGGAGGATAGGAGTCACATTATTAGACTTTCTAAACCCTTTTCTTCCCCCCCTTGTCTTTTTATATTTTCTTTATGTAATTTTGAACCAAGCTTCAATTTTAGTGGGCAATAGGTTGTAGGGTAAGTTATTATTCATAGATCATATTGTACCACCATCTATCTTCACACTCAAGGTAGGTAAAGTAGCTAACATAGAGAATCTAAAAGAAAATTTTCTTCATCATAGTCCAACTCTCATAATTATAAGAAAGTAATGGTGTAGAATATACTTTCTACACTAAACCTTGAGGGGAAATATGTGCAAAAATATTAATCTTACAGTTACTAAAAATAATACACAAGATTATTTACATTAGAAAAATAATTTTAGGAGAAAAAATCCACACTCAAAAGCATGAACCAATTGCATTATCAAAAGTAAAGTTTATAGTACAATATTTAATGACACGCCCTTACAAGATTATTACCAACATGTAAAACTAGAGAAATTTTGGTAGCATAATAGTACCTACAAATCAATCATATAGACCATACATAAATCCAAACCAAGTACCCAATATATAGGAGATTAAATAAATGAGACCATAAGTGGTAAAAAATAAACCATGGTCTAATACCATGACCCAAAAATGACACCTTAGTTTAGGGCCGACATTTGAATGTCCCCTCCATGATAAGTCAAGATACTAAAAATAATAGATGCCCTTACGTTGTCATAAATCCCAAATTCATCATAATCCACTCACCAAATTGGACACTCCATTTTGGCTCCATAATGTACCTCAATATATGCCCTATGACATATAATAACATGTGTCATATAGTTTTTCTATATTTCTAGTCAACAAGATAACCCCCCTATAGTCATGTTCTTTCACCTCATAATATCTCTTACACCACTAGCTTCTTCATAGATGCTCTTACACATCCTTCATGATGAGATATTATCTTACATTCCATTATAATTATCATAATAAGACATATATACACATGGAATAATGGTCAATTCATATATGGGACACCCTTTTCTATGCAGACTTATAGATAATAATTAAATATAATATTAATTATTGATTTTAAACATTAAAATTGTAAGGTTGTACATGTATCCCAACACTAGCAACATAAATTTTTGAACTCTTTAACACGATTTCTTCTCATAGATTTCCACATTTATTAACATCTCATATCATTTTCCCCATATTTAAATCGATAAACCAACAAGGGTCAAATAATTATAGAACCATCATGGTTGGGCACACCTTGAGTAAGTTATTTGCTATAGTATTGGATGATTTGATTTCTAGATGTGTAGATTCCAAGAAATTATTTTCCAAAGGACAAGCATGGTTTAGAAAGAATCACCAAACAATAGATCATACATTGACACTTAAATTTGTAAGTGAAGATCTAATAGATTACATCATGTATAAGGTTTATGGTTGTTTTGTTGATTTCTAAAAGTCATTTGACACTACTGCTAGAAAATTTCTAATTCAATGGCTTCAAGACTTATAAATTAAAAAAATATTTGGTTGTTCTTTTAATGACACTTTATGAGATGGTGGTTGGTTAGGTTCAAACCCCTATTAGTATACAAAGGATAATATTAACTTTATTTACTTTAAATAGGGTTGAGCACTTAACCTACTTTATTCAAACTTTGCATGGATGAATTCAATGAGATTATTGTAAATTTAGGGAAATCAATTAACGGTTTTACTCTTTATGATATAATTATCACTATTTTATTTTATTTTTAGGGGACATAATTCTCATGTCATACAATATTGAATGCTTAAATTGACACCCTGATGTACTAAGTTTATTTTTTATACTTATGGTTTATGTAGGAGTTGAGATATAGCTCATATAACATGTTTGAGTCACTCAAGGACTCAAGCCTCCAGGATCATTTGTAAAAACCAACAACAACCTTCCACAAGAGGGAAAAGCAAGAATATGAAATTACAACAATGAATGCAAGATGTGGCCAATATGCAATACTCAAGATTGCAATAATAAATTGGACATACACAAATGAAGAATATCTCAATTGAGATGCTTGGATTGATGCAATGTACATATGAAGACTTTTTTATATAGGGAATGAGTGAGATAGGATTAGAAAAGATCATGATAAGTGTCTTAACATGAGACAACTAAGTCATAACAACCTAGGAAACAAGCATTAAATTCTCAATGCAAATATATTAAATACATGAGAGAATTATTAAATGCCTATTTAACTAAAAGTAAATAATGAGACATGGCCTCATTATAACTAACTGCTAGAAATGATAACTAAGAAAATTAAATCCTAAGTAAAATTATAATAATGTGAATAGGTCCTCACTAATAACTAGTTAGGAAATAACCCCATTCACACCAACAACCCCCATAAGTGCAACTTAGGAAGTGTAGTAATTATGCAAATGATGCAAAGATGGGTCTCAACTATGAGGCCATGTTATGTACCCATGTACAAATGCAATGTAAATAAATCTCTTACAACTAGAGAAAAGGAGAAAACCCAATGGGACAAAGCTTCTCCCCAAAAGATAGATGAAATACAAAATACTCTCAATCAAAAATAAGAGGACCCCATTCAAGGAAAAAGACCCCCATAAGAGAGATAAAGAAGAAGAGACCATCTAGTGCCCCCTTAAGAAAATGATCCATCACAAATCCAATCAATATCCATCCACACAAAGGATGATAAGATAGATCATATAGTCCCCCCATAATGAGATAACTTGCTGCAAAGAAGCATTGGAAGCACACTGTTAAGTAACACTAGAATCCTTAATTCGGCAAGCAAAGGAAAGATAATTTTGTTTGCTAGAAACCATATTATCTAGAGTCACTCAAGGACTCAAGTTGGAATCATAATAAAGCAATAGTAGATCCGATGCCAAGGAACATTGGAATACCCACTATATCATGTAACCCTTGAATCTATAAAGAAACAATCGATTGAAAAGTAATTTGGAATGAAAATGAGGTGGAGAAAAAATGTAAACCTAATGCACACAAAAAAGGAAATAGTGCATGCACTGATGAATGTTCACATCTACCTCCATAACTAAAAATTACCTTAGATCTATGTAGAGGAAAAAAATTGAAAATAGTCCCACACCACTACGAAATGCTCGAAACTAGCTTTCCATTGATATCTTGTTTGTTAAAAATAGACGTGCAGTGGTAAAAAGTTATAATTTTTTTAAAAAAGCATTAATTTTTCTAGCCAATAGTCAATAGACATGACCCTTTTGATTTTATTTTTGAATATTTTTTTGGATGTATGCAAAAACTAATGGATACCAAGATAGTATTTTGATGCTACCAACAAAACCCAGAAAGTGTTTTTGAATCAAAAAATTAGAACATGCAATTTGGTAAAAAAAAAATTAAAAAATTCACTTGTAGGAAAAATAGCTATGCTAGGCTATTTGACAACCATTTCTGCAAAATCTAGTAGATACCCAGATGGTATTTTGTGGTTTTGAACAAAACCCAAAAATGTTTTTTCTTGAAAATACATAGGGAAAAATATATATGTATTTTTTATCCAATATGCACCTTGCAAAAGCTCGAGATCAAATCACCCTTATATTCGAGAAGGGGTTTTGCAACTCTGAAGCTCTAATACCATGTAGGAGCTGAGATATAACTCATATAACATGTTTGAGTCACTCAAGGACTCAAGCCTCTAGGATCATCTGCAAAAAACAACAACGTTTCACAAGAGGGAAAAGTAAGAACATGAAATTGCAATAATGAATGTAAGATCAGACCAATATGTAATACTCAAGATTGCAATAATATATTGGACATACACAATTGAAAAATATCTCAGTTGAGATGCTTGAATTGATGCAATGTACATATGAAGTCTTGCTTATATAGGCAAGGAGTGAGATAGAATTAGACAAGATCATGACAAGTGTCTTAATCCTATCACATGTGACAACTAAGTCATAACAACCTAGGAAACAAACATTAAATTCTCAATGCAATTATTAAATGCATGAGAGAATTATTAAATTCCTAGATAACTAAAAGTAAATAATGAGACATGGCCCCATTATAACTAACTTCTAAAAATGACAACTAAGAAAATTAACTCTTAAGTAAACTTATAATAATGTGAATAGGTCCTCACTAATAACTAGTTAGGAAATAACCCTATTCATACCAATAGTTTATAGGTGAGCTTGAGTAAAAATAAGGTCATGGTTTTTAATACAACTAAGAATGAAGTACATGCAACTAATAATGCAAAGAGTTGGTCAAACTAGATTAGTGAAGCCTGAATTGAAGGATTTCCATTAAGATTTAGTCAACCTTGTAAGGATACACAATTATTATTATTAATTTCAAAGAGTTAGTGAATAATTAGTAATGACAAAGTCAGAGAGATAAATTTGATCAATTCTTCTAGAACTATTTATTTTTGAAGGATCCAAAATTATTAAGATATATCTTGAATTGGGAAATCACCAATTTAACTTCTACTTCATGTTTTCTATTCATCTTCAATAAATACTTGTACATACTATAGAGATTTGTAACACTGAAGTAATATCAAGGTCATTCCTGATTGTAAATTTTGCATGACTATAAGTTGTTCACTTTGGTGAATTAATCAATTTAACTATACCCTTTTTTTGGTGCATTTTGAATCTATTTCATTGGTGAATGGTCATTTTCTTTAAAATCTTGCGCTATTTTTAATGTAGCTATGAGATATTCTAGTGAAGTAAAAATATTTTTCTACTTTAGTATACATTTCTTCTAGTATGGATGCATACAATATCTGAAACCATTAAATTTCTTAAGCCCTTCTCTCTCTCTCTAATCTTTTACAATTTCTTTGATAGAAGTAGCTAGATTAGTGTGTACGTGGAAAGTGATTCATACTTAAATTGTTATGATTAATTGACTTAATTTCAATATTAAGTAAACTATCAAATAATTGTAAGTCCCTTTGTGAAAACAATACAAAATAATGAACCATGATTGAACCTAGAAAGTCAAAACCTAGCATTCTCAAGCCTTGGGATAGTTAATTCTTAATTGAATAAGCGATCTTTCAAGATAGATAGGTTCTATTGTTTGAAAATATATTTGTGCATTGTGTGAATAACATCCTCATCAATACCTCTTACTTATAGCTAGCAACACTTAGCCATTGAAACTTGATTCAATTGCATGGGTAGAATACTACATGCATTAACATATTAAGTTTCTTTTTATTCTAAAACAAGTGTGACATTAATACTATATTTGTAATTATGTTATATATAATATAATATTATAGTAAACTAAACCCAAATAGAATATGTATTATCAATTATAAATAAAATATAATTCTTTTTGAATTCTCATAAATTATAAACTTGTTATCATCTGATGAATGTAGATCAACAACTTAAGTTATAATTTGAGCCCAAATTATAGTGCACCTACACTTGAACTTAAATTTTATAAAATAGGCCTCCTTAAGAGACAAGTGCCAATTTTTTTTAATTAGTAGACAATTCTTTTTTGATTTGTAAGTTGTGGGAAGAGAGCCCACTCCTTTTTATTGAACATGAAAAGGAATTGCATCGATTTTTCCACACACAAAAAAGAAGGAATGTTGAAAAGAAGAGATATGAGTCTAAACAAAAATGAGGAAACCTCAAAGGAACTATGGGAGGAGATTGAAGGAAAACAATGACAGAAAACATCTGCAACAAAGAGCATAAGAAAAATAGCTCACAACCACAAAAACAGAGGAGAGTGTCCATAGTCTATTGGGAACCCTCCTCCACAACTTCCTTTCCTTAAATATGGAGTTTTTCAACCTCAAAATTTCTCTCAACTTTCTTATTTGATCCACCATAGTTAGGTTTCAATTTGTTGTTTGTTGTTTGAGAGATACTAAGTTTTTGAGGTAGAGCCAAGATCAAGTCATGGTCAAAATCATCATAATATGTGTTATCTAGATCGTCCATAAAAGTGTAGGAGCCATCAGACTCAAAGTCCTCCTCCTTTGATCCATGAGAGCCATCGAGAGCATTGTCACGGGAAAGGATCATAGGAGGAGAAGAAGACACCATAGGATGCACAAGATCTAGACACAAGGTAGGTTGGGAATCCAAGAACATACCATGATTACATCAAATGAAATATGAATTTGGAGATCCAACCTTCTTGACCCACTTTTTAAGTCTAAAAAAATGATATCTAGCCTGACACTAGAGAGAGAAAGCATCAATTTAGTGTCCCATCATGTTATAATAGAAGCAACAAAAAGGAAATCATGATATTGCTATCAGGATTCAACCGTGTAGTTTCAAGTCAAACTCATTGACCCATGTTTCATGAGTAGTGGTTCAACAAGAACCCATCTCTCATGATATCGAATGGTCCACTTAGCACTCATTGCATCTAGGTGATGCTCACAAAGGTGAAACGGTGTCCCAGGTCCCATCCCTGCTGCTCCTGAAGCACACTTAACTGGGATGGGTGACCTCCCGGGACAGACCAATGCTTCACCTCTGTGAGCATCACCTAGATGCAATGAGTGCTAAGTGGACCATTTGATATCATGAGATATGGGTTCTTGTTGAACCACTACTCATGAAACATGGGTCAATGAGTTTGACTCGAAAATACATGGTTGAATCTTGATAGCAATATCATAATTTGACACGCTGTGGAAAAAATACCTCCTACTTATCAAAAAGGAAATCCTTGATAATTTAAAAAGTGTGTCCAAATTCTATGAGAAGAGTGAATTCAGATAGAATGAAAGTAGGGTTTAGAGATTCCCACCATTTCACAAACCCTATAGTATCCGCGATTAGGAGCCACGCCATCTATATTGAGTTTGACAAAGAAACCTAGATGACTAATCAGATTGTGAATGAGATCCACATTTCTCAACACCAAGGGCAAGTTGTAGAGTCTGATAAAAAAGAATAAAAGTAATCCTTGCTGTAGCAAGATCAAAAAGGGGTTCCAAGGAGAGATGTAGAAGCTAGAATGTCCAAAAAACCATGGAACTTGCTTAAAGTGAGAAAAAAAAGCCAAAATATAGAGATTCAATCCTTAGAGTAGATAGGTTGCTCCAAGTAGATTTAACCCATTCAAGGACATAGATAATAGGTGGGCACCTTTGTCGACATCTCATGACCAAAGAATGTTTTCCAATACCTTCAGAAATATCCTCAATGCAGC
The DNA here is from genome assembly GCA_007258455.2 of Sequoia sempervirens. Taxonomy (NCBI): domain Eukaryota; kingdom Viridiplantae; phylum Streptophyta; class Pinopsida; order Cupressales; family Cupressaceae; genus Sequoia; species Sequoia sempervirens. Next base: position 4,991 of record VDFB02377079.1, on the reverse strand, counting down.
AGTCAGGGATGCATAAATCCCATGAATCATAAAAAAAAAACAACCTTTGAATCCCCAATGGAAATAGAGGAACCACCAGATTGAGGAATCTGCTCCACATTGGAGGGTGAAGGCAGAACAAACAGAGACACCTGGCGTGGTGGGATAGTTGTTTTCCTTCTAGATCTATTCCAGACAATATGCTGAGCATTCATGATAAGGGTTTGTACAATTTTTATATACAACAAGGGCATCTGGGTTGAGAATTCACACCCGTACGTTGCACCCTCCCATCCACGCGATCATGCAAAAAACCCTTGTCATAGTCCTGGCGAAAACCAAGACTTTCTTCACATATTTTTCCTTAGTCCAATCTCTTTTCTTTACATTCCTTTAATTAGTAGATAATTATGGTCCCAACCTAGAAACTTCATTTAAATTAGCATGTCCAATTGGTAGTGACATTAATAAATCAAATTTCAAGGCTTAGTAAACTTTTAAGAGACACATGCTTGCATTTTCATGAATTTCAACTAGAGCTATACGATTAAAATGGAAATCAATGGTAACATATAATAATAAAAACAAAATCAATGATTGCATGAAGGTAATATATAACTTTGGAACAAGATCTCAATATTGTCATTCTAATAAGTTAAAGTTGGTCTGGGTAAGAAAATAGTGATCCAATCAAGCTAGTGGACCCAAGAATACAATTATTTTGACCATTCATAAATAATAAGCATTACATCATTTGATGAGTGTAAATCACCAACTTAAGTTCTTTTCTAGGACAAAATTTTAGCACAACTAAATTTAAGTTTAATATTTTTGGAATATGTCTCCTTAAGATACAAGTTTTTGTAAAATTTTTAGTGAGTTGATAATTATAGTCAACCTAGTAATTTTATTAAATTCACCATTTTCAACAAATGGAGGAATTAATACACAAAATTTTAGAGCTTAGGAAGCCCTTATAAATACACATTCATGTAGTGCTACAAAACTTGACTAGAGTTGTTAACTTAAAAGAGTAATCAATAGTAAAAATACGATATAGTATTATATAAATATAATAATATATAATATTATATTACAAATATAATAATATATAATATTATATTACAAATATAATAATATATAATATTATATTACAAATATAATAATTTTACACATATGTCCTCAACATTAATATTGTAAAAGGTGATAGAAGACATGTAATTTCAATATAATATTGAAAAAAAGAAGAAGCAATTATATAGAGTACAATGAGAGGCTCATAAAGGACTAGAAAAACTAGGGAAAATATATTACAATAATTTTAAAATTCCCTTAAAAATTAAAGGAAAAAGAAGGGCCTACTATAAATCAAGCTATTGAGCTAGAAGCATTATCAAATAAATTGGAAGTATTAATAGCAAGAGGGACTATAGTATTCTCAAAATATTTATTACAATAATAAAAAATTGTTTCCTCACCTTCCCAACTTCTCCTTACAATGATATTACATCCCCATAAATAGAGAGAATACATGAGATCATCTCCCTAGATATGTGACACTTGTTCACTTATGATCAATGATGAACTATCAAAATTTTATAATAAAAAAATAAACACAAATATGTTGAACAAGACAATTGAGAGGGGGGGGTGAATCAGTTGTCACAAATTTAAACCTTAATTCATTCACCAGAACTAATCCTTAACACTGCTTAAATGATTAAACATTAAATACTAGTACAGAAACTGAAAACCATCACACAAACACAATAACACCATATTTATGTGGAAAACCAAATAAGGGAAAAACCATGGTGAGGATTAACTCACACTATAGAGAATATCAAAATCGATTATAGGAGGCTCATTGCCAAAACAAGGACTCACTATCTAGATATAAGAAATATCAAAATCTCAATGCAATGGAGAAATCCACCATAATTTTTTCAACCACTTCCAGACATGCATGAATGATAGAGTACACCTTCTACTCACTGCATCCAAAAACTTAGCATTTAGGATTCACACTGATCTACCACACTCGCATCACACACACTCACTAATTCACATCAATATAACATCTATTTGTTCTATTTCTTTGCACTTATCTCTCTTTTTGCTTGCTCTCACTTCACCACTAACTCATCCTGTATTTATACCATCTTCAACTTTGAAACATATCCAAAGTCAGCCATCCAAATTCAAATTCAAATTAGGTCAATGCCAAAACATCCTAGGGTTGAATTAGAATGAGGGCAACCCAAACACATGCTTCATAAGGACCCAAATAGATCCAACATGCTTTGTCAACTCTAAAGATAGTGTTCAACACAAGGTCATCCAAACCAGTGTAAAACACATAGAACAATTAAGCACAAACCTTCCATATACCAAAATTATCTTTAATACAATTAAAAAAACTCAACTATAGAACCACAAGTCATAAGACTTTACCAAAGAGAAATCCAGACCAACAACATTTCTCCTAGACCTCAACCAGAAACACGAAAAATCATAGTTCACAACTGGTGAACATAACGCTCTATACAATGAATCAACAACCAAAAATATGGATCTAGCAACTTCCAACAACCATTATCAACATATCTAAACCACACAAACATAGGAGCCAATCTCGAAGCGAAACCCAAAGCAACCACTGAACACTTGTAATCTTTCTTCAATACAATTTTCTCAATATCCTCGTCATATACAACCAATAACTTGCAACCATGCCATTAATGACAACAACCAGTTGATAACTAGTTGAACAATTGAAATCAATGACAACACCTTCATTCTTTCCATTCTTGCAACAATCTCCCCCTTTGTCATTGATGGCAACACATGATGTGAAAAACCATCAAAGACACCATACTAGCTCCGAATACACTTTCTTAAGATTTTTATTTTTGTTTCTCCCCCTTAGTAGATATTATTTTATATTCTTCCCCTTTTTATTTTTTTCTTTTTCTTCTCTCTTTTTTTCACATTCTTCCTCTCCCCCTTTGACATCAATGGCAAAGGAAAAAGATATTTTACATTGATTTCTCCTTTGACATTAAAAACATAATACTCTTAATGACAACACCTGACACTACTTGCTCCCCCTAAGAGGTAGCCACCAAAAAATTAGTCCAAAAGAAAGATAGATCCATAGATCCACCGGACTGATGCATCTCCATTATGCATCTTAGTTCAAGAAGGGAGGGGAAATAGCCCCTAACTTCTCCTGGAGATACTCAAAAGTATCTTTAGGAAGAGCCTTTGTAAATATATTAGCAATTTGATCCTTCATCGGAACATATTCAAGTTTTACTTCATTCTCCATGACCTTCTCTCTTAAGAAATGATACCTAATAGATATATGCTTCATCCTCGAGTGCATCACTGGATTCTTTGAAATGTTAATTACACTTTTATTATCATAGAAGATAGAAATATGATCCTCATACACCACTGCGATATCTTTCAATGTTTGTTTAATCCATAGAACTTGTGTACACCAAGATACAATGAAAATATACTTAGCTTTAGTAGTAGACAAGGAGAATGAATTTTGATTTTTACTCAACCATTCCACCAATCTGCAACCAAGAAAGAATGCACCACCACTTGTACTCTTTCTATCATCTACACATCCAGCCCAATCTGCATCTATATTGGAACTTAGTGTAAATTTAGTATTTCTATGATACCATAACCCATAATCCAGAGCGCCATTCAAATATCTGAATATTCTTTTAACAACAACATGTGTTTCCTTAGGATCTTCTTGAAATCCAGCCACAAGACAAACAACATGCATAATATCCGGTCTAGTAGCAGTCAAATATAATATTTCACCAATCATAGATCTATACTTGCTCTAATCAGCCTTAGGTGAGTCATCTTTACCCAATTTGCAACCAGTCACCATAGGAGTACATACTAGTTTAGAACCATCCATCCAAAACTTCTTCAACATCTCTTTCACATACTTAGAATGTGTGATAAAAATTCCTTTCTCTGTTTGATTAATCTGTAGCCCAAGACATAAATTCATCTCTCCAAACATAAACATTTCAAATTATTTTTGCATCTCTTTCTCAAACATCTTGCACATATTTTCATTTCCTCCAAAAGGAATGTCATCAACATATACAACTAGAATCAATATTTTATCATTTTCAATCTTAAAATATAGATTACTATCTATCGTACCTTTGTTGAAACCTTGTTAAATCAAATACCTATCTAATCTTGCATACCAATCTCTAAGAGCTTGCTTCAATCCATATAAGGCTTTCTTCAATTCACACACCATATTCGGTTGATTTGACAACTGAAATCCTTTTGGGTACATTCCATGTAGACTTCTTCTTCTAGCTCACTGTTCAAAAATGTTGACTTGAAATCCATCTGATAGACCTTGAAGTCTTTATGAGTAAAAAATGATAAGAACATCCTTATATCTCCCATTATTTCTACTAGAGTAAAAGTTTCCTAAAAATATATTCCTTCTACTTGTGAGTAACTCTTACACACAAGCCTTGCTTTATTTCTAACCACTTCTCCATTCTCATTCAACTTATTTCTAAATATCCATGCTTCGATCCAATAATGTTTTTATTTGCTAATCTTGGGATGAATTCCCAAGTTTGATTCTTCTAAATCTGCATAAGTTCTTCTTTCATGGCTTCCATCCAATGTTCATCTTTACATGCTTCACTTACAATCTTCTGTTCAATCTTAGAAAATAAACACAAATTTACTTTAGCAGTAGCTCTGCTTCTAGTCAATACTCCTTTAGTCTTATCTCCAATAAATTAACTTTTTGAATGATTCGTTTGCACATATCTACGCATCTTAGGTGACACCACCAAACCTTCTTCTTCTCTTTCATCTATTCATTTTGCTTCTCTTGCTCATCCTTTTCCTTTTCTTCCACAATTCTTCAATTCTTGCACAATCAAGTTCATCAAATACATATCCATCAATGTCAATTGAATTCTTCATTGTTTCATCAACCT
>VDFB02377078.1:0-20616 GCA_007258455.2 Sequoia sempervirens | reverse complement strand
TTTTCTCATTTCACGAAGCCTTTTCAAAATATTTTTTTCATTTTTATTTATGTACTTCAATTGGCTCAGGTGTTCCCCACTTGTTCCTTCCAATGGTAATTGTCAATTCTTTTTAACTACACAAAATTGTTAATTATATTTGTAGACATTGAAAAATGTCCTAACCAATATCATACACTCGAAACAAGTTTACTAACATCATTTCCTCTTTAAACCCACCCTCTTTTTGCTTAATTAATTAAAATAACCTAGCTAATTTAATTAATGGCATCATTTTTTGTCCATTAATGTAATTCATCAATTCAGGTTAATTCACTCCCCCTTTACGCTAACATTTCATCTCATTAAATTTAATAAATCAAAACATTTAATTTAATTCCCTAAGTCATCTTATTTAATTAAATAACCCCAAGTTATTTAATTAAATATCATTTAATCTCCCCCCATTTAATAAATTATTTAATTTAATAAATATCAGTTTAATTCCTCCAAATCCCCTAATTGCACGATTAAACCTTGTTTAATTAGTACAATTAAACTAATTTTCTTCTAAAAGGGGAATATTCCTTATCCCTTTTTTCCACAAATAAGAATTTCTTTTAATTTGCAAAATGCCTTTTATCCTCACCCAAATGAATATTCCAAAGAATATTCTTATCCCTCCATCATTTGGAAAAATGATATTTTCACTTAGCTTCTAATGCAAGTTTTAACCTTTAACCTTTTGAACAAGTCACCTTTGACCTGTCTGAGCAGGTAAAAAGTGTGCTTGTTTTAAGCAAATGTGATCCCTTGATTAAATCCCATCATGCATTCTCATCTATCCATGATCCATGCCTCTTCTTCCTTTCATCTTTGACCATTGATTGATCTTTTTGATCTCAACCCTTCATTTCTCATTTTCTCTCCTATAAATAAAACACTACTTGGAGACAAATGGATCCATCTTTCAATTGCAAACTTATGTTGTTGAACTCACTTGCATTTACACTCTCAATTTACTCACTTTTAGCTTAATTTAGTTCATTTTAGTTGCATAATAGCTTAAGACATCCATTAATGGCTTCCATGCATCCATCTTAGCTTGTTTATAAATTAGGGTTTCCATCTTTTAGCTTAAAATTAGCTTAGAAATTGCATATTTAGATCATTTTTACCATAAAATCATGTTAATTTAGCTTGCATAATGTTTCCATCAATTTATCATAATGGTTTCATCCATTCTCTTCAATAGAATCGATTGAAACAGGCTCACTAATCATGGGATTGGGAAAGGGTCGTTGTTCCACATCAACACGACACCAATTCCAAAACATGATAAGTTTTAAATGGGTTAGAGTAGGAATTTAATTGTTTTTGTAATTTGTAACTTTCAGTTTCATTAAATGCTTAGTTTAACTTTCAATTTGAATGATCTTTTTTGTGAATGAGGTTTAGTGGCTAAGTTATGCTTCGATTCATCATGGATCAAGCATAGTCGACCCACCCTGACAATCCTTGTCTTGCAATATTAATTAATTTTTTTTTACATAAAAAATAGTAAAATGATCACAATAATATATATTGATCACAAATAGACTCTTAAAATATAAATAAATGATTACCTTATAATAATTAATAAATTATCAAAACTATGTCAATAATAGCCAAAATTGACAACTAAAAATATTAAAACAAAGAAAAATTATGTAATAATCCAAGAATTTTGATTTCCAATGCAATTAAATTATTTGTACTTATTGTAGAGTTTGTATTTTCACTACACATTTTAATATATTATCTCTAGTCTTTTTGGCCCCACAAGGTTTTCGTATTGTTACCATTTTCGCTCTTCACTGTTAGCCCTGCCACATGTGATGTTGGGCACTTTTGTAAGGGTCATGAAGTTTTTTTTGCTAAAAAACACATAATTGTGCCATGTAGTGGCTGTATGACTTTTTGATATCACATCTCTATTGGACACAAAGTGAGACACGTGGCTGCTTCATGGGGTTTTTCACCAAGCAACTCGAAGGAGTTTTAAGAAGTGTTCGACATTACACCACATGGCCTGAATTTTGTTTGAAAAAGCTCTACAATGTCAGGAATGGTATATTTGAAGAGCATTTCCAAGTGTTGGTGTTCTTTTTCCTTCTCCAAGCGATCTAGATTTCAGTGTCCACTCAATGACACCATTGTTGCTCACAGACAATCAAATCAACAATCATATTTTTCACAGCACTGCATTTTTATCTTACACAAAATATTTTTAACAACTCTTAGATTTCTAGATCAATAGGTTGTTACACAAATCACCAGATGAAGCAACTCAAATTTTATTTCTCTAATTTTCATAATTCGATCTAATCTTTTTCAAGGCTTTGGGGAAACATTTTATTGCCACCTGTTTGGGTATTTTTAGAGATGGTGGAGAGTTCTTTTTGCTTGTTTGCTTCCCTTATCTTATAAAACGGAATTTTTGAGCCTCTCAACAAAATACATAGGAGGTGGAAGATTTCTTATAGGATTTTGTTGCCTTGTATCGGTTTTGTAATCAATTTTCAAGATAGTTATCTGAATCAGTTATCTGACCTTAGCATCTTTTGTATTTTTTCAAGATCAATTAATAGAAGGAGATGTATTAGATTGTGCATGTATGGCCTTTATCTTACATTTTTTTCTCTTTTTGTACATATTCATGCTCGGTGTCATTTTTGTCTTTTAGCTATAGTCTTGATAATTAATTCTTAGTTCTAGCTTTTATGTTTTCTATCTCAGATCTATAATGAATTGAACCATGTTTTGATACACTTTCATTTCTTGTTAAAATTGTGTTAGATCTCACACTATGCTATTTGGGAAAAATAATTTTGTAAGGGTTTGAAGCATCATATTTGATTTACCATATTTTGTCAAACCTTAATGGGTGCTTCCTGTGAAAGGATCTGAATGAAATTTCTATGCTCGTATAGGCCTTAGTTGTTTATTCCCCTTTCAAAAATGAAGGTTTTGTGGCATTATGTGTTTATTTTATCATAATTAAGAATCCATTAGGACTTTTGAAATTTGTAAAACCTTTTTGGTGCATCACCTTAGTTAAGTTTTATGTTCTACATTTCCTTCTCCCTTTTCCCAAACAGAAAGGAAGAGTCAACTTCTTTAAAAAATCTTGGGCGTCATTTAGTAGAGCACAATTGGTTGCCCATCTACTGAATTTTCCATAAGGTTGTTCGAAGAGGCGCAAGATTTTATGATAAACAGTTCTTTTTTTGACACACTTGATGGTGCTCAAAGATCTTTCACAACATCCGATCTACCCGACCTTAAAGAGGCACTCAAATTAGATCGGTAGAGGAGGTTACAGATAGATCCAACTGACTCATGCCCAGGATCCAAATAAGGGCTTCTTCTAAAGGTAACTTCAAAATACTCTCAATTACCTTCTTTTTCTCCTCGAAGGAGATGTGTTATAAGTCCTATATCGCCTATTAGAATAAATAGAGTCGAAAGTACAAGCCCCCAATCCAAAGACCTATCTACTCCACCGATTAACATATCTCTTCATATTACAATACCTTTTTTTTGTGTTCATAGGGGTTTGTTCTCCATGGCTCTCCAACCCCCAAAAAAATTTATGACATGGGACAATGGTAGTCCTCTCACTCTGCCTACCCCTCCAAATGTATGGACTGTTATCCCCAATAATGCTCTAAAAGAAGTTCTAAATTTTAGCGGAGAAGACTTCAAAACTCCTTCATAACATCTTTGAGATGTAGAAAACGTTTGTATCATTCATAAAATTATAGAGTAGAATGTAGCTCTCACATTATTGGTTGCATCCTTTAAAGGAAAAGCTAAGGATTTGTATAGGTATTTTCCTTCCAACATTGGATCCATACTAGGATGAGCTAGGAAATAAGTTCTTTGAGTGCTTTGTGGATAAATGAGACCACTCATCTCTATTACAATAGTTAATAATGATCAAGAGAGTGCCTCAAGAGGCCATGACAGACTTCAAACCAGGTTCCACAAAACCTATAAAAGGATTCTTGTAATAGCCAGACCTTCATTAGCAATGGCATTCATGTTTTACTTAAAGGACTTTAATTCTGATATCGTAGTCATGGTACAGTTGCTTGTTGGTGACATCTTGCATGATGCATATAATCTAGCCATCAGAGTAGAAATTAGTTTGATTGACGCTAGGAAACTCGGACATCCATGACCACCAATGCTGCTATTTGTAAAAATATCTAGCAAAATTGTAAGGAAGCTAAGGTAGTGGAACAACTTCCTACACTAATCTTGAGAGGAGAATAATGTAAAATTTTTACAGATCTTTAATAGTTACAAAAAATTAAATAGAAATAAACAAAAATATCATGCATACCATGACATAATCAGATATGTGGGGGAAACCCTTTTGAGAGAAAAACCCCACACTCCAAAAGTCATCCAATATATTATTTAGTAAATGAAAAATATTACAATATACTTGTAGAGAAAGCTTCTCACAGGAGTATCATGATTCAGAGATCAAGTGACAACACGACCACTATCAAACTCTTAGAATACATCACCATCTCTCTACCACAGTTTTAATACAAAACCCTCATAAAATAGGGTTGCATTCTAGGGAAATACATGCCAAAAAAATATCCACCATTTGATCTAAAACCTAATAATGAATGGTCCAAATTTACAATATATCATTATTTAATGTATGTCAGCCATTTTAGGAGTTTCCTGAAAAAGTTAACACACACACATTTTTCTCTTTGTTGCCATTGTATACACCTATAGGTGTAACTAGGAAATATGTATATAAATATATATACATCCTATCAACAATAAATCATATATAAGTGCAAGGTTGACACACATTTTCCCAACAAATCTCCTTGTCAAACACCTTGCAAGAGCAACATGAGGGTGAAAACATCATCTCTTTAATTGCTAGAGGCAAAAAGGCCCATAGTCTTTGAACACCATCTGAACTTCTCTATGCTCACATGATTAGTTAAATAATCAACAACATTCATCAAAGTTTCTACCTTCACCAACTTCACCCTTGCATCTTTGACCATATTTCTAACAAAATGAGATTGTACATCAATGTGCTTGGTCCTGGCATGAAATGTCGGGTTCTTAGCTAGACATATCACACTCTAATTGTCATAATAAATTGTCACTTCACCTTGTTTTATTCCAATATCTAAAAACGGTCTCTTAAGCCAAATGGCTTCTTTACAGGGATGATTAGCTACCATATTCTTTGCTTCAGTAGTGGACAAAACAACCATAACCTATCACTTACTCATCCAACTAATTGTACCACCAAATAAAGTAAACACATAAGCACTGGTGGATTTGCTGCTATGAACATCACTTGCCCAGTTTGAGTCCACATAACCATGAATATCAAAGGAAATCTCATCTTCAGTCATATTACTATGATAACATAAGGAATAGTCTGAGGTACCCTGTAAATATCTGAAGACTCTTTTAATTGCATCCCAATGAACTCTATCAGGATTAGACATATATTTGGAAAGAACTCTCACTGCTTGGGCAATGTCTGGTCTAGTACAAGCCATAACATACATCAAACTTCCAACTGCACTCTAGTAAGGAACTCTTCTCATGTATTCCATCTTTGATGGAGATGTTGGAAAGTATGACATAGATAACTCTGTTCCAACTGAAACAAGAACACACAATGGTCTACAATCTTGCATATTAAACTTGTGTAAAATTGAGTTGACATACTTACTTTGGCCAAGCCATAGCTTTTTGTTCACTTATTTGATTAAATTAACCTATTTATTTAATTAAATGCATCATTTTCATCTATTTAGGACATTTTTAAGTGTCTACAATCATAATCAACAACAATAGAAAGCAAAAATCTAATGGATGTATTTTTTGCAATAAGGGAGAATATATCACCATAATCAACACCCTCAACTTGAGAGTAACCCTTCGCAACCAACCTTGCTTTGTACTTCTCAATATCTCCATTTAAACCAATATTTTTCTTGAACACCCATTTGCAACCAACAAGTTTTCCTCCTTCGGGAAATGGTACACGATCCCATGTATCATTCTTTTTCAAAGATGTCATTTCTTCATCCATAGCAATCTTCTAGGATTCTACATCATTCATACCTAGTGCCTCTTCTATAGATTTGGGTTCATCCATGTTAGTATTCAAAGACAAAATACATCTCCAATCATCAGGTGAATAACTTTCAAGTGGTTGTCTATGCCTTGTAGACCTATGAACAAGGTGAGTTGAAGGTTATTCCTCCTCTTCTGAAGATCCAAATCTAGATGAGCTCTCGTCAACTTCTTGTCTATCCTTGGGCCTCAATTCAAATTTCTCAGGTGTAGAAGGAAATTGAATCACATCTTCCTATTTACTTTGTTTTGGCTGCAATGTAACATAAGAAGGCTTAGTTTTTTCTAAAAATAACAATTCTACTATGTATTACCTTCTGTGTGACATGATCCTAAAGCTTGTATCCTTTCACACCATAACTATATTCAATGAAGACACATTTCACAACCTTGTTCTCCAACTTTGTTCACTTCTCCTTTGGCACATGTGCATATTCCTCACAACGAAAAACTATAAGATGTCTTAATGAAGGCTTGTGAACCGACCATGCCTCTATAGGCATCTCTTATCGACAAGAATTGATGTAGGAGACCTGTTAATTAGGTAGCAGGCAGTGGCAATAGATTCAAACCAAAACCTTTGTTCCATACTAGCACCACTCAACATACTCCTAGCCTTCTCCATCTGTGTCATGTTATTCTTTTTGCAACTCCATTCTATTTTGCAGAATATAGAGTTTTCTTTTGTCTACGAATACCACAATATTTATAGAATATATCAAAATAATTAGAGAAAAATTCATCGCCATTATCAATCCTCAAACATTTTATTTTCTTTCTAGTTTGCAACTCAACCATTGCTTTAAATTCTTTAAATCAACTGAAAACTTTAGATTTACTCTTTAGAAAATATACCCATGTCCTTCTACTATAATCATCAATAAATGAAACATAATATGTGGATTTACCAATTGAAGGAACATCTACAAGACCAATCACATCAAAATGAATAAGATCCAATACACCACAAGATTTATGAGAACTTGAGTAAAACTAAACACGATTTTGTTTTTAATAAATGCAATATTCACAAAAATCAAATTCAAGATTACAATTAGACAAACCTTCAACAAGGTTTTTATTTTTCAAGGTCCTTAGATCCCTTTTCTCCAAAGTGGCCAAGTCTTTGGTGCCATAACATAATTTTCTCTATAGGTAACTTTGTTTCAGAAGAAAGAGCACCCTTGGGTACCCAAAATCCATGACCATCTGCTGAAGGTGAAACCCTCACTTCTTCCATAGACTTGCTTTTCACAAAAGTACTATTGCACTCAATAGTGCATGCACCAAGATTATACAATGTGCCATATCTAACACCTCTAGCAATCACCATATTACCTCTTATCATCTTCCATCTAGCATCAAAAAATACTACCTGCACAAACACATCTATTAGTTTGCTCATAGATAACAAATTTCGTGCTAATCTAGGGATATGCAACACACCATTAATCCTTTTTATTTTACCAACGAAGAAATATGATTTTAACTTTACCACATAAAACAATGTATAAATGAGAATCATCACCCAAGTACACCTTACCTCCATCATATTATTCATATTCACAAAACCAATCTTTGTTAAAGGTCATATGGAAAGATGCACGAGTTGCCAAAGCTACAATGAATGTGTCACCATCTTCCTTCTCAGACTTAGAATTAGAATAAAATTTATTCATTTTCTTCTTCTTTTCTTCTTTGGATTCCTTACAAACATGTCTAGGTTTACCACAGTTCCAACAAATAACTTTGGACTTTCCAAAAGATTTAGATCTTTCCTTGGACTTGGATTTGTCACGCTTCTCATTCTTCTTTCCTTTTTCCTTAGGTCTTCCACAAACATTTAGGGCCTCCTTGGTAGTGATGGATAGCTTCCTCCTCATCTCTTTAGAAAGCAAAGAACCCACCACATCTTCAGTCTTCAATATAACAAAAGTACTCCTAATATCCATAACAAGATAATCCCACGAATCAGGCAAAGAACAAAACAAGATCTGACATTTCTCCTCATCCATTTTGACACCAACTGATTTCAATTAAGCCACCAACATATAGAATGCTTCCAGGTGGTTTGTGATTTATCCACCCTCTTCCATTCTCAAGGAATACAACTTCTTCCTTAAGAAAATATTGTTCACTAAAGATTTGGCCTAATACATCTCACCAAGCTTCTTCCATAGTTTCTATGTCGAGGTATCCTCATGGAAATTAATTAAAATTGAGTCTTCCAAGCACAATCTATTAGACCTTTGGATTTACAATCCATAACATCAAATTGAGTAGCCTGAGTAGGATCTGTAGGCCTTGAAAAATTCTCATCAACAGCATCCCACAGATCTCGATCTATCAACAAATCCTCCATCTTTAGCTTCCACATCTCAAAATTACTTACAAAAAATTTCTCCACCTCTATTCTCCTTTATGAACTTGCCATCTTAAAATTCTTGTAACAAGATCATAAAGTATCTTTTGCACATGCTCCCACTCAAATTTGGATTAGTTCAAAAATCCCAACAACCCATAATTGAAACCAAAGGTGATCAAGCTCTTATACCACTTGTAAGGAAGCTAAGGTAGAAAAACAACTTCCTACACTAATCTTGAGAGGAAAATAATGCAAAATTTTTACAAATCTTTAACAATTACAAAAACTTAAACATAAATAAACATAAATATCATGCATACCATGACACAGTGATTTATGTGGAGAAAACCCTTTTGGGAGAAAAACCCCACTCCAAAAGCCACCCAATATATTATTCAGTAAATCACAAAGATTACAATATACTTGTAGAACAAGCTTCTCACATGAGTATCACCACTCAGAGATCAAGAGACAACATTGACCATTATTAGACTCTTAGAATACATCATTGTCTCTCTATTACAATCGTAATGCAACACCCTCATAAAATAGGGTTATATTCTAGGGAAAGATAGGACAAAAAAATATCCACCATTAGATCTAAGACCTAATAATGAACGGTATAGATTTACAATATTTCATTATTTAATGTATGTCAGCCATTTTAGGAGTTTCTTGAAAAAGTTAAAATGCTCACATTTTGCTCTTTGCTGCCATTGTATACACCTATCGGTGTGAGTAGGAAATATATATATAAATATATACATCCTATCAACAATAAATCATATATAATTGCAAGGTTGAGACACATTTTCCCAACAAGAACACAAGAGGAAATAGCCCCGAGTACATCTACTACACCTTTGCCATCAATGTATGTGCACTCTAGTGCACAAGAAAGCACATCAAGATCTTCACTAGCCATGGAGATGAATGACATCAAAAATTTACTAAGGACTATTTCTAATGAGATAATCAACATAAAGCGCCAACAAGCAACACCCCCGAAGCCTCCCCCTCAAAATTTCCAAGGGGAAGATTTCCCTTCTAGTATAATTCATATCGAGGAGCTCTGAAAGGGAACAACCAGCCATAGTCATTAGGCCAGATAGTCCCGATAACCACTCCACTCCAAACCATTAAGTCTAGCACAAGAAAGGACTTAGTCCTAGGACAAAACAATCTTGTGGAAGATATAAATGCTTGGTGCTTCCCATGTAATGACACCCACATGCCTTGGAATTGTCTGAGGGGAAATCTCCAACAAATGGTAGAAGAATAAAGGAGCCAAGGCATCCCTCCAGATGCAGGAATTATTAGTCCCTTTGAATAAAAAGTGTCAGAATAAGTGCTCAGATGCAAGGAATGTCTTTGGAACAAGAGACAAATATCTCCCCTGACAAAGCACTTTTCTCTTGGATGGAGGGATAAGACTCAATGTTTATAAATGAAGTTCCGACAACACGAGCCTCATAGATTCAGTCATATTACAACACCCGTTCAAAAAGAAGACTCACTAGAGAGTATGTACCACAGTCACAACCTCAAGTTCAACAACCACAACTGCAGAAAAAGGTCGTAG
This sequence comes from Sequoia sempervirens, assembly GCA_007258455.2. Lineage (NCBI taxonomy): Eukaryota > Viridiplantae > Streptophyta > Pinopsida > Cupressales > Cupressaceae > Sequoia > Sequoia sempervirens. The sequence continues at coordinate 10,510 of VDFB02377078.1, read as the reverse complement.
ACAAAGAGGTTAGTCTACCTATGATGAATCAATCAATTCCAAAACCAAGGGAGGCACCTCTGAAGCCAAAGATACCCCCATCAAATCACTCAACATGGTGGAATAGCTAAATAAAGCTACTACCAATGTATCGTTATGGGACATTTTGGCTATCTCAAAGCAAAAGATGTATGTAAACTAAAACCTACCCCATTTTTCTTTCCTCTCATTGTTGGGGACAAATTATTTTATACCAACATGATAGAATTAGGTGCTAGTACCATAATAATGCCTAAACTAGTAGTTGATGCCATGAATTTGAAATATGAGCCCCTCAAATAGGGAATTATGCAATTAGATGGAAAAAAGGTTCTAGTCGTAGGCCAAATTAAAAGACTCCCCTTGACCCTATATTCCTGTCCAAGTTAGACTATCACCCAAGAGATGGTTGTAATTGACGTTCCTCTCATTTTCATGATGTTCTTGTTGTTGATCATGATGTTAGTCGCAACAACAATGCATATAAAATCCTCATAGGAAAACTACGAAGAACCTATCTTTACTTGAAAGATTGAACTAGGGCAACCTAAAAGTATGAGGAAAGGGGAAAGGTTGACTCAGCTTAATCCCAAGGCTTTGGTAGTCAGGACTTGACCATACTAGATTCGCTTTAGGGTATGATGTGGTATTTCTATTAATCTTGAAGGGTATATAATTGTCTCTATTTTTTAAAGGAATCATAGGCATCAAAAGGAATATTTTTAGTATGATCATTAAACAATTTCATGAAATCAATATATTTGAATACTATTTCATGAATATCAAACAAATTTCATGGAAACGAAAGATTTGCAATAAAATTTCCATTCATTCATCTATTTTTTGGTACATTTTCTACAATTTAAACATCTAATCTAAAATAAAGCATAAAAAATACTCGAAAAGTAAAATTCCTCCCAGGTATTCTCCACACATGCCCCAAGATTTAATCAAATCAAAGCAAACCACTCTATACTTCACTAGTTTGCTTCACAACTAGGCATAAAACGATGCTAGATTTTAAAGAAGGGGGTTTAGTTTGGACACCGAATAGGTTCTATATGAACCCTTAAACGATGCAACATACAGTCTTGTATGGCTGAATGAAAAAACTAGCTACAAAAGATTTATGAGATTGGTAGCTTTCAAATTAGCTTCGATATTGATCATTTCTATGTGCATACAAGTTTTTAATTTGGAATGATTCAAAAAATAGGAAAAAAAAAACTTAAAGAAGTTTTGGCTCTTCCAACATCCACAAATTATGAACTTAACTTAAAAAGAAATATTTCCTGACCTTTTATAGAAGCAATACACGGGGAAGATAAGACAAATACATGAGATTAAATCCAAGCGATGATCCACATTAGGCATGTGGAATCTGACAACTAGGAAGAGAATTGCAAACGAAGTCAACGAATGTCAACCTTCATTAACACGTTGATATCCTTTGGGTCTTAATATTTTTATTATGGCTGGGATAATAACTTGAATCAGGATAGTATGTAGGAACTTTCCCATATATTCAGAATGATTGCTTTATCATCTTGTTCCTACTTTCTGGTTCTTCCTCAGATTTTCTATTCTCGGGAATGGGTTACACTAAAGGTTGACACTTTCTTTTGTTGCATGCGTAATACCACAATCCCAGTATTTCGACAACTCAAGCTCCTCCTTTGCATAACTTATTGGAATGCATAGCCCGATCTGGATATGATTCTATCAGTGATCCAATTTTTTCTAACCATCTATACTCAAACTTTGCATCACAATTTTCTTCTCCTGCAATTGCAAATTCCAACTATTAAATCCCTTTTAAAATATTTATAAAAATCCTATGTAAATAAAACCGTCATTAATTAATCATCAATTTATATCCATCATAAATAACAAACTTTCAAAAAAGAATCATATATTCTCGTGTAATTGTTTCTTTTAACCAGGTTACCAGACCATCAAACCTTTTGGATAACATTAAACTTTTAAACTTTACTTTGCATTTTTACCTAGTACCTAGTACCCAAAACTTCAGCTTTTACCATAATTTTCTCAGACCTCAGATTTTATCGAAACTTCCATATTTACTGGAATTCTACTCCTGGACTGGAACACTTTTCTCAACACCTTGTGTTACATTTTTACACTTTTGGCCTTCCCGATTCTTGGTACCCGATACCCGAAACACTTGAATTATGAAGTACTCTTTCCACTTCTGGTGATCTTTCCAACTAGCCAACACCTGCCATAAGCATTAGTTTTCACTTGAGGTCCCCAAGTCTTATAGTCTTGTGTTGTGAGACCACACAATAACTTGCAACCAATAAAACCAAATTTAAACCAAAACTCAAGATTAAATCACTAGTCATAAATTATAATTTATACATATTTTAAAACAATAGATCTTTACCTTTACCTAGATTCTGACATAACAAATAGTAAAATTTCTCCAGAATATATTAGTGTGTGCTTTGATTAATTACAATTTCTGGAACTCAGTGAAAAAATTTAGTTCAATGACATTGAACTACATAATTTGGTAATCCTCCAAAGCCAACCATGACTAGAGCCTTGCTACCAATCAAGCATCCATAGCCCTGGCAAGGTTATCTCTGTAATTCCCCCAAACATAGCTCTACTATGAGCTAGGTGTCTATAGCCCCGGTAGAGATATTTGAATAGCCTAAAGATTTTATTTTTATTTATTTTTTATTTTTTTATATTTCTTTTGATATTCCATTGATAGCTCATTTCAACTTGCAGGCAATGAAGCTCACTATTAGGTTGGGAATTATAGTGGTAGCGAAGGTTACCTTTTGATTTTTCATTCAATACAAATCCCTTCATTGTTTCACTACTTCCTAGAAACTCATTTAATTATTCCTTGTTGTTGTGTATTATTGGTTAAATTTTACCACTCTTATGCCAAATACCAACTAACTGCAACTCGCTATATGTTAGAAGATATGCATAAATTAAAATTTAGCAGCAAACAATTTAATCACCAATTTAAATGTAAATTTAGAACCATTAGTTACCACCCTTCCATTTCAATTTTATGGCAACTACTAAATATTTGGCTAGCAACTCCAATTTGATGGTGTTGCACCACATTAATGCATCAAAATTGTCATAATGACACTTAAATCTGATCACAATATTTTGCATTAAATTCACACACATCAATGCACATGTATCATTTCCTTCAAAATTTTCAAGTGATGACGTGTATTGACTTACCAGCTTCATTTTCTTTTCTACATTGCACACATGGGAACCTCCATGATTAATACGACTCAATAAAACATAATGAAATGACCACCATTAATTTTGAAATCTTCAATTTTCTTGATTCACAATCTTCATACTAGAAAATTTTGGAGAAATTTCCACCAATTCTGTGAGAATTAATTTGATTTAACATTCCACTCTAGAGAAATTTGTCTGGTTGCCACCTCAACTTTCGCTGTCCAAGACTTAGATCAAGGCAACTATGTACCACAACTTCATCATGACTCTCTATAAATTCTACACTTCTCTCAAATTCTTTACACCTTTTCTTTTCTCTTTCAATTATCATTTTGTATTTCCACTCTGCTAGTCCTTTCTTCCTTCCAGATCATGGATAATCCAATTTTCTTGACCTGCATTCACCACCAAAATGGCTTCATAGGTCGTATCATGACTTAGAGGCTTGACAATATTTTCTTCATTCAAAATCCGAGCTTCACTGTGCCAAATTTATGCTTAGTCCTCGGGGAAAATTTCATGGAATCCAAAGCATACTACCGGCAGAATTCAGATTTAGCTTCATAATTTGTAGCGTTGCTCTTGGACCTTGGGATTTCTATTGAAGATGTTTGTTAGCCTGTGAATATGATAGTGTAGCCTAACTATTTAGGAAATTTAGATATTGTTCTATCTATTGCACACCCAACCATTAGAATCCCCTCCACAAATGATATTCCTCGGTTCCTAGAACATGGAGAAGTAGTTCCACTCCAGTCGTTCCTTACTGACCTCCATACCCTTGACTGTGAAGTTCACTAGGAAAATTCCTACTTAGGATATTTAGCCTTGGTAGATGAGGCATCCCAAATTGACTAAATGGCCACCTTCCTGTAGCTTGGATCCCTCTTTTTGCACTTTTTATACCTTTTTCCCTTTTACAACGAGAATTTTGATACTTCAATGTATATACGTAATATACACATATATATGTTTAGCTTTATCTTACCTTTCAAAGCATGTATTTACTGTGTATGGTTTTATTTTTTATATTTCATAGCATAATGTTGCCGAATATTTCAATTTACTCTCATGTGTATGATAAGTTAAGTAGAATTTGCTAATGCAAAGGACAAACTAGAAAAGAGAAAAAAAAACAAAAGAAACAAAAGCAAACCCTATGAAAGAAAACTAACCCTAACTAACCAAAACTTACCCTAACAAACAACTAACCCTAACTTTAAGAAATTTATTTTAAGCTCAATAACTATCTTCATTGTTTTTTTGTGCAAATTACAACAGATTTATCTTTAAATTCACTGGAATAAATTTCAAACCTCTTACTGTAACAATGAATTATCTTAAATTCTCTACGTTTAATAAACGTAAATTCAAAGGTGTACTTACTAATAAATTGGCTCACATGTATGAAAACAACATCATTAAAGGTCGATTGCACACACTATTGTTGATTCCTCAATACTCTACCTTCTTCCAGTCTTGGTTCATGGTTTTCTTCTTCACTTTGTTCGGCTCCATGAATGATTATGTACATTTCTTGATTTTCCTCTTCTCCAAGATTTTTTGAGTCTTCGGTCTTCTCTTTGCTTTGAACTTTGTTAGACCAAGCAGTAGCACAATTTATATTATTATTAGAGAAAGAGAGAAAAAACTTGATATTTTGTATCTTGTATGAAATAAAAATAAAAATTCTTTTTAGTTTGTGAATTTTTAGTTTGGAATGAAAAACACGCATCTTCTGGTCAACTTTCTCACTCTTTCCTTTCACTAATGTTTTCCACGTGTGAAAAGAATGATGACTCATCACTGTTGTTTCCTTGTTTTCAGTGCAATATTTCTGAGTCTCAACATTCTTGTAGGTATCTTCCTGCAAAACATTAGGATTTTGTTCATAACAATTGCAGTTAACAAACCATTTTGATGTATCAATTAATTTTTTAACATTTTCAGTTCTACTATGGTTATACTTCTTTTTAGAATTCAATTTTTTTTATTAATGGTTCCTTTCTCTTAACAATTAAAACTTCTTTCGTTAATGGAATCACTTTGTGCAAGGTCAAACTCACCCTAGTTAGAAAAATTTCATAATCAAGTTCACTTTGATCATTTGTATCATGAATTCTACTCTCAGTGACTCTACCAAAGGTGAACACAATCAAAGGACGTAATCTTCGGTTAAGGATTCCCCGAAGTTTCTCAACTTCCCTTTTCAAACTATTAGCTTGCATAGACTTTTGTCTTACAAGCTACTTTCAAATTCGGAACTGAATTAGATTCCTTAAACAAAACCTGGAGGGAAAGATGTGTGTCCCTCCTTCTAGCGCTAGTTCATGTTGATCATGATGTCAGTCACAACAATAGTGTAGATAAAATCCTCACAGGAAAACCACAAAGAACCTATCTTTACTTGAAAGACTAAACTAGGGCAACCTAAAAGTATGAGGAAAGGGGAAAGGTTGACTTAGCTTAATCCCAAGGTTCCATTAGTCAGGTCTTGACCATTCTAGGTTTTCTTTAGGGTATGATGTGATATTGTTGTTAATCTCAAGGGGTATATGGTTACCTCTAGTTTTTAAAGGAATCATAGACATCAAATCGAAGATTTTCAGTTTGATCATTAAACAATTTCATGAAATCAACAGATTTGCAATAATATTTCATTAATATCAAACAAATTTTCTATCACTTAAGTATGTTTAGCTTTAAGCATTCAACAATTTCATGGAAACCAAAGATTTGCAATAAAATTTCCATTCATTCATCTATTTTTTGGTACATTTTCTGAAATTTAAATATCTAATCTAAAATAAAGCATAAAAAATACTTGAAAAGTAAAATTGCTCTGGGGTATTCTCTATGCATGCCCCAAGATTTAATAAAATCAAAGAAAAATTCTCTATACTTCACCAGATTGCTTTACAACTAGGCATAAAATAGTGCAAGCTTTTAAAGAAGGGGGTTTAGTTTGGACATTGAGTAGGTTCTGTATGCACCTTTAAATGACACAACTACAGTCTTGTCTAGTTGAATGAACAAAAAGCTACAAAATATTTGTGAGATTGGTAGTTTCAAATTGGCTTTGATATTGATCAAGTTCTATGTGCATACATGTTTTTAATCCATAATGATTCATAAAACATGAAAAAAAAAAACAAAACTTAAAGAAGTTTTGGCTCTTTGGACATCCAAAAATTATGAATCTAACTTAAAAAGAAATATCTCCTGACCTTTTATAGAAGCAAGACACGGGGAAGATAAGACAAATAGATGAGAAGAAATCCAAGGGACGAATCATAGCAAGGCATGCGAAATCTGACAACTGGCAAGAGAATTGCAAATGAAGTCAACAAATGTCAACCTTCATTTCCACGTTGATAACCTTTGGGTCTTTAATCTTTTATTATCACCAGGATAATAACTTGAATTAGGATAGTATGTAGGAACTTTCCCATATATTCAAAATGATTGCTTTATCATCCTGTTCCAACATTCTATTTCTGCCTCTGGCTTTCTACTCTCAGGAATGGGTTACATTGGAGATTGGCACTTTCTTTCACCACATGCGTAATACCAGAATCCCAATATTTTGACAACTCAAGCTCCTCCTTTGCATAACTTCCCAGAATGCGTAGCCCGATCTAGATATGATTCTATCTGTGATCCAAATTTTCCTGACCATCCATACACAAAATTTGCATTGAAATTTGCTTCTCCTACAATCACAAATTCCAATTGTTAAATCCCTTTTAAAACATTCATAAAAATCTCATGTAAATAAAACCATCATTAATTAATCATAAATTTAAATCCATCATAAATAAAACACTATAAAAAAAAATCATATATTCTCACATAATTATGTCTTTTAGCTAGGTTACCAGACCATCAAATCTTTTCAATAACATTAAACTTTTAAACTTTACTTTGCATTGTTACTCGATACTTGATACCCACTACTTCAGCTTTTACCATAATTTTCCCAGACCTCAGATTTTTCTAGAACTTGCATATTTGTTGGACTTCTACTCCCAGACCAAAACACTTTGCTCAACACCTTGTGTTACCTTTTTACACTTTTGGCCTTCCTAGTTCCCGATACCTGGTACCTAGAAAACTTGAATTACGAAGTACTCTTTTAAAAATATTTCTTTTTTTCTTTCTACTTGCTACGCCCTTAATATTATTGTACATCGGGTTATGAATAGTCGGCTTGTGGCTATCTTAACTCTCTATTAAGTCATATTATCATTAGTATATTGTTATTTAGTTGTTTAGATCAGCCTAAGTCTTATATAGGTGTGTCTAAGTCGGCCTTGGTGATATCCTTGGCATAAATAGGTATATATAGTAGGTTGTGAGTCTTATTTCATCATCAAGTTGTGAAGTGTGTTCTCATTAGAGATATTTGGAGGTTTGCCCCCTCGAAGTGGCTTGTTATTCTCAGTTATTATCAAGTATTTTCAGCATATTTCATATCATATTCTTCTATTGTGCAAGTTATTTCATAACAAGTGGTATCAGAGCAAGATCTTGGCACCATAGAGGCAAGGTTTTTCTCAATTTTGGAGGCGATTTTGGGAAGAGCATATATTTCAGATTTTGGCGAATTTTTTTATGATTTTTAAAGGGGTTTTGAAGAAAATATTGAAGAAGATACAGTCCGGATTTCAAAATAATTGGAGCAGAATTAAGCGAATTATTGCAGAATTAGGGTTTCTACTCTATTTTTTTGGAATCTACATATCTCACACATTTTGTTGAATTGGAGTCTTGATTTTATTAGGTTTTTGAAGACATACTCAAGGATATTACAGTAAAAATTTGAGAGAATTTAAGTTTCATTTGTGTGATTTATTTCAACATTAGTGGTTGCCATCATGACGGGGCCTGCAACAAGGGGTAAAAAGACTGTTGTCACTCCGGGGAAGACTCCTGATAAGGATGGTGAAACAATCGAGGATATTACTCATAATGAAGAAATCAATAAGGTCAAGGAATAAATTTCCTCAATTAACAATAAGTTCAAGGAAGAAATTTCCTCAATTAAGATGGATATGTGTGACCTAAGAGGAGATATGTCGGACATGCGAAACATGTTAAGCACCTACATAGCTGAATCAAGAAAGGAGTTCTCAAGCGGCCAAGGTGAGAATTATAGGTCCACCACTACTAACACAAGCTTTAGTACTCCTATGGGATCTAGGAATTTATTTCCAAAGGTGGATATGCACAAGTTTGATGGTAAGGATCCTCTAACATGGATAAACCAAATGGAGAATTTTTTTGAAGTACACCAAATCCCAAATGGACAAAAGGTTATGATGGCTTCCTTATATTTAGAACCAGATCAATTCATTTGGTATCATTGGATTTGCACTCATCGAGGTAAAAAGGGGCTCACCGTCTCATGGTCAATTTTTACAGAGGAACTCCAAGCACAATATAGCAATAGCGTCACAGACAACTTCTTCAGCCAGCTAGCTAAACTTCAACAAACAAGATCAGTTAAGGATTATATTCAACAATTCCAAAATTCATCCCATGGGTGGATTCACCACGGGAGGAAAACTTGAATGATTTATTCTTGGTGGTCTCAAGGATCACATTCAACATGAGGCAATGCGACAAGCTTAGCCCTAGTTCCATAAATGAGTCTTTTATCTTAGCACGCCAGGTAGAGGAGAGAAATATTTGATTCCTAAGAAGCAAGGGGCTAATGTGACAAGAGAGAAAGGATATTCAACACAACTCCATTGCTGACTCCACAACAAATTGAGGAGAAAAGAGCAAAAAGGCTTGTGTTTCAATTGGTGATAGAAAATACAAATGAGGACATAAAATGTAGTGAAAAGAAATTGTTTTATATCAAGGTCCCAATGGTGAAGAAGAGGAGGAACCCATACTAGAAGATGAAAGGGAGTCAAATGAGGAATCGCTACGATTCTCAACCAATCATTTCTTGTCATCATGCACTCGTGCTCAAAGGTTCACAAACTCTCGCGGTGGGTTCCTAAAGAAGCAGAAGGTAAATGCTTGTTGATCGACTGTAGTACTCATAATTTCATCAACAAAAAGTTAGCTACTCGTCTAAATTGTTTCATATATCCAGCTCCAGAGTTTCAAGTTTTGATTGCAGATGGTGGTACAGTTAGTTGTTCAGGGAAGTGTCATAGCATTAAATTATCCATGGGAGATTATCAACTTGATACCCCAATGTATGCTATATCCATGGGTGTAGCAGATATTGTTTTGGGAGTACAATGGCTTACTACATTAGGAACAATTGAGATGAACTTCCAAGAACTATTCATGAGATTTCAATCAGAAGGAAGGATAGTAGAGTTAAGGGGGTTGAAGGAAAAATCTCCACAAATGGTAAGCTCTCATCAAATGCAAAAGTTTCTTAAGAAAGGAGTGGATGGATTTGTGACCCAACTATGTTCATTAGAAGTCTCTCAATCTCTTACTCCTACTCATCCAGATTTACAAGCTATAATTGATCGTCACTCAGTTGTTCTTGGAGATATGCCTAAAGGACTTCCTCCTAAGAGGGATCATGATCATGCCATACAGTTAGTCCCAGGGAGCCAACCACCAAACATCAGGCCTTACAGGTATCCACACATACAAAAGAGTGAGATAGAAAAATTGTTGAAGAGATGCTAGAGGCAGGAATCATTAGGCATAGCCGCGCTTACTCCTTTTGTCAGGTGGTGATGGTACGAAGAAGGATGATACTTGGCGCATGTGTCCAGATTATAGAGTGCTCAACATGTACATCATTAAAGATAAGTTTCCAATTCCAGTCATTGATGATTTGTTAGATGAATTAAATGGAGCTATGTTTTTTACCAAGTTAGATCTTAGATCTGGTTATCACCAAATTCGGATTAAGGAGGAGGATATTTGTAAGACAGCATTTTGGACTCATGAGGGTCATTATGAATTTTTGGTGATGCCATTTGGTCTTACCAATGCACCATCTACATTCCAAAGTTTGATGAATTCCATTTTTAAGAAGTTCTTGAGAAAGTTTGTATTAGTATTCTTTGATGATATATTGATTTATAAAAAGACTTGGGAAGAACATTTGCAACATGTGGACCAAGCATTACAAATACTTGAAGATCATAAACTCTATGCTAAGCCATCCAAGTGTGCTTTTGGTCTTACAGAGGTGGAGTATTTGGGACACATAGTTTCACATGAAGGAGTAAAGGTGGACCCTAACAAAAATTAAGGCTAT
>VDFB02377076.1:0-16882 GCA_007258455.2 Sequoia sempervirens | reverse complement strand
AGTTGATAAAGTTCAAATATCTAAGGAGACATGAAATCTTCTTCAGTATCAATGTATATGAGCCAATAGCTACAATGACAAAAAGACAAGTGTGGGACAAAATATCAAGTGAACTAGAAAATAGGATAAATGAGAAAGGAATAGTAGTAGGATATTTCAATGCAACCTTAAATAATGAGGAGAAACAAGGAGGCTTGGGAAGAACAACAACCGTATAGAGAGATTTCCAGGAATTTGTAGACATAAATCTGCTAAAGGATTTGAAAACCAAAAATGGAACATTTACATGGTCTAACAGAAGGAAGGATTTCACTAACATAGCAGAAAGGTTGGAAAGATTCTTTCTCTAGGGAGACTGGGGGGAGGAAACAACCTCTCAAGAAGCCCACATCCTACCTTTCACAGGGTCAGACCATTTCCCCGTCTCACTGACATTTGGACAAGATGACCCCCCTAAAGTATGCCTTTCAAATTTGAAAATATGTGGCTGAGAGATGAACACTTGTCAAAGCTAATAGAGAGTTGGTGGAATGATATTAGGTTTGGAGATGAATCAAAACTATTCAAGTTAAACAAAAAGTTAGGTTATATCAAGAACAAGCTCAAAGAATGGAATAAGACACATTTCAAGAACATTTTTCAAGAGAAAGAGAGACTAGAGCAAGAGATCAAAGTCCTGAATGAGAACATAATAGAGAAAGGAATGGATGCAGAGTATTTTGAGAATGAGAAGTGTCTAAAAGAAGAGCTGGTGAAAATTATGAAGAGGGAAGAATGCTATTGGCGACAAAATTCAAGGGAAACATGGTTGAAAGAAGGTGATAGGAACACCAAGTACTTACACAAAACAAAAAATTTCAATCAAAGTAGGAACAATATTGCAGAGATCAAGAAGGCTAACAAGGAAGTAGCACAGTCTATTGAGGAGGTGAACAAGGAGGCATTCAGGTTCTTTGAAGAAATTTTGAATAGAGAAAGCTAGGAAAACAGGGCAGCAAGGGATAATATGTTGAGTTCAATACCTACAATTATAAAAGAAGAAAAGAATAGGTGATTGTATCAAAATATTTCCTTGGAAGAAGTCAGGGAAGCAGTCTTCCAAATGAATCTAGAAAAGGCCCCAAGACTAGATGGATTCCCAGTAGGTTTCTTCCAAAAGTTTTGGGACATAGTTGGGAAAGATCTATGGGCAGTAGTGGAGGAATTAAGAAGAAAAATGACAATGTTGGGGGCAGTAAAACACACATTTCTAGCCCTAATTTCCAAGAAAAAATACCCACAGACAATGAGTGATTTCAGACCAATTGCACTATGCAATATGGTGTACAAGGTGGTCACCAAAATAATAGCAAACAGACTCAAGGAAGTTCTGAATGAGGTTATATCTGAAGAAAAAAGTGGCTTTGCTCCAGGAAGGTCAATAGTGGATGGAATAATCATTGCTCATGAAACCATACATTCAACCAAGAAAAATAAAGATGCCTGCATGGTGCTGAAATTGGACATCCTCAAAGCCTACGACATGGTAGATAGACAATTTCTCCTGGAGTTGTTGAGGAAATTCAGATTTGAAGAGAATTGGATTAATTGGGTAAAAATTTGTATCTCTACAGCTAAATTCTCAGTACTGGTGAATGGGTTTGCTCATGGTTTCTTCCCCTCCACAAGGGGATTAAGACAAGGTGACCCCCTCTCCCCATTCTTGTTCATAATCATGGCAGAGGTGTTGGGGAGAGGGATTCAAAGACTAAGGCGTGAAGGAAAATGGATAGGAGTTCATGTGGCCAATGGCATGGAACCCACAACACATCTACAATTTGCAAATGACACAGTTCTAATGGGAGAGGCCAACAGAAGGGAGGCAAGAGTGATCAAGAAATTTTTAGATGATTGTTGTAGTGCATCTGGGCAGAGCATTAACTAGGGAAAGTCAAAGGTATTTTTCCTCAACACTCAACCAAGCCTACAAAAGGATAGTCAAAATCCTAAATCTGAAAGTGGAAAAATTGCCAGGTCGTTTCTTGGTGATGCCCCTATTTGCAGGCATAAACAAAAAATTCTATTCGGAGAACCTGGTAAATAGCTGTAAGAACAAATTGGGAACCTGGAAAAGAATGTGGTTGTCCTCGGTAGGAAGAATATTAATGGTCAAATCAGTTTTACTAGCCATACTGGTGTATTTAATTTCATGTTTAAGGGTACCCAAAGCAGTGGAAGAATCCCTGACTCAAATTTTTAGGAAGTTCTTTTGGAGTGGAACAGGGGATCAGAACAAATTTCCCCTACTAGCCTGGGACAAGGTGTGCACACCCAAGGAGGCTGGTGGGGCATGGATCAAGCAGCTATCGTTAATGAATCAAGTCATGGGGGCCAAACTGATCTGGGACCTTCACACAAAAGGTGAGAAAAAGTGGGTTAGAATCATGAGGAGAAAGTATCTAGACTCAGATGAACCAACTAGAATTCTTACTACAATAAACCCTCCAAAAGGATCAATAATCTAGAATTTTATTTTGGAATGCAGAGATATAATATCAAATCATGTAACTTGGGAAATAAGAGATGGAAACAATGCGTCCATTTGGAATTATTCATGGTGTGGGAAACCACCCATCAGCAACACTTCAGGATTGGAAGAAATGACAAGGCTATGGGGGAACAAGGTTGCTAATTATGGTAGGAGAAATGATAATCAGGGATCTTATAGCTAGAGCTAGAACAATTTTCAAAGAATCAATGCACCTCAAGCACAGAAAGAAGCATTAACAAAAATCCTCAAAGACAGGTATTTTGTCCCATCCAATGACAAGGACATGATCAAATGGTCATGTGGGTCATCTACATGCACATACAAAGTGAAATTTGAATATAAGATTAGAGAGATGGCTATGGCTCAACAAGACTTGCCATGCAAGTTGATATAGGGGAAGAAATGCCTCCCTAAGGTAGGACTTTTTGCTTGGATGGTGATACAGAAAATAATTCTCATGGAGGATAGGTTAGCCACTTTCGGTGTTCAAGGCCTAGGAGATGTTCATTGTGCAAAGAAAATGAAGAGTCAGCAGATCATCTTCTCCTGACATGTCCATATGCAAATGACTACTGGAACAAAGTGAGAGATAAGTTAAACCTGCAATGCCCCATTCCAGTAAATCTCTCATCTTGGTTCAAAATGTGGCCTCAAGGTGGAAACAAATCAATTTTTGGGGGTATCTGGCAAATAACCCCGTCCATTGTGATATGGAAATATGGAAGGAATGGAACATGTGGATTTTCTAAGGGAAAGAGATGAACAAAGATAGGCTCTGGGACAAAATTGAAAGAGCTATAGTAGAGCTGGTCAACGAAGATGCTTGGTGCAAAGTAGGTAAATAGAAAATATTCACAAACTGGGATGACTGCTTAACCAAAAAAATTATTGGACTAAAGCCTCCACTACTAAGTGTCCATAAATGACACATTATAGTCAACAAAGGAAAAAAGAGCAAAAGCATCATGGAAGGCACCGGAAATAGGGTGGACCAAAATAAATTTTGTTACGCACTCACCAACAAGATGAACAAGTCCCAAGGGAAAGGAAAGGATGGGAAGATAGCACATTACCATGCATTAATTTTGTTACGTACCACCAACAAGGTGGTGGCAAGAAAACACACTCCAAAGGGCACGAACATAGAAAAGACAATTATGAGGAAGTAAGGCCTTTGGAGTTAAAAGGCCTCGACCAGTGTAGTTTCAATCAAACACAATAGTGCCATCCCAAAAATAGAGAGTGATAGTGAGAGGCAGAATTGGCTCAATCCTGATATTTAGAGAGGTGTTGTGGTTGGTTGAAGCTACCCCAATGGAGACTCCACTATTTATGAACACAGTGAAGCAACAACAATCCTTCATAGGTGAAGTGTCAGACAAAAGGTTGCAAGGATTGCTAGCCTCTTCTCACCCACTGGTCCTCTGGGCAACCAAGAAAGTTGTGGGCCTAGAATTCTTGAGGGCTTATCACAGGTTCAGGTCAAATGCAGAAATACCAACCATGTTCTTGGCTATTCTCCTGCACATGGGTGTTTCAAAGGAAATGGGGAAGAAGCTAACACAGATGGTGTTCGTAAATGCGTGGTTGGGAGACATTGATGTAGCCCTGAACAAGATGGACGAAAAAAAGAAAATTCCAATGTCGTAGAACTATTACATGACATGCATGCACAGAAGGGAAATGATGAAATTCCCTCTGGTTCGAACCATTGACCCAGAGGGTTTTGAGAAGCTATGGGACGAGTGTGAGTGGAGCATTTTCTTCCTGCTTAGAGCAGCCAAGTTGGTGACCAACCTTCCACTAGGTTGGGCAATGAGGCATGTGGACCTAATGAAGGGATTGTAAATGAGATTGTGGCAGGGGATGACAATGATTGGGATTTTGGCACTGGAGAGGAATGGTGCTAGAATGACCACAGAGACCCTGAGGAGAAGGCAAAAGGCCCGACCCATCAGAATTGCGAAGCGAACTGCCCAGTAGTCGTAGACTACATTGCCTACATGAAGCGAACAAACTCGGATGATGATGAGGATTACACAAACTTGGTCTGGTATAGTCTCAACTATGATATAGTTATGATATTGTAATAAAAATAGAAACAGGGTCTAGCATACAAAAAATAGAAGTCAGTCCTAGGGTAGATGGTAATGCCTGTGTCTCAAACCAAGCCATTTTGTAATGCAAAATGTGAATACACAGTCATACTAGATAGGATAGGGTGGTTATGGTGAAGGCCATTTTGTCAAAGAAGACTAACAAGGAAGCATTTTTGATGTCAGGAACTCATGTAATCTCTTTTTTGAAGAAATACAGGATGCTTCCCCTTAGCGGTGATTTAACTAGTAAAAAAATATATATATAAATAATATTTACTTTATTCTAACAAAAGAGATATATTGGGATAATGATGGAGCGGAGCGAAGTAGGCGGGAGAGGAGTTTTTGAATCTTCAGCAAGCGAGGAGGGTTCTGAGGAAGAGGGAGAGATGGATGAATGGTGTGCTCTAGCTGGGCTTCTATTGTTGGCCTCTTCGGGTGCGTGGGATGGAGATCCTTTTGCAGTGGAGGGTTTTTCCCTTCGCCTTCTCTATGGGAAGAATGCCTTTGGATTTTCTATAGCTGGGAAAGCTATTGTTTTCAGAGTTGCTTTCTATGGCTCTGTGGGTTTGTGGTTTATGCTGGGTTTTTGGTTTATGCCCTTTTGTCACCTAGCGGAGGTTTTACGAGTGGTTTCAACCTGATTAAACATGAAGATATCCTTGGTGTTTTCGACTTGGCTAAAATTGTTGTTGGCCCTTTGTGGCATGCTTAGTGCAGCTGGTTCTCTTGTGAGGGAGATGTTTTGTGTTTCTACTAGGAGCGCTTAGTTTTTGGTGGGCTTTGCTCCTGCTCTCGTTGTTGGATTTGGTTGGGGATTCCCCTTGTTCATGGGTTGTCTCTTAGTGTGAGGATGGCTTTTGGAAAGTGTTGGGGTTTGGTGCTTCGACTTCTCGCAGTTTCTGGTTGGGCTCCTTATGCGGTCGTTAAGGGCGGGGTTTTTTGGATTTCTCCCATGTAGCTGGTGAATGTGGGATTTTTTGTGGAAGTTCGATTGTAGAAGGGGCCTCTTTTTGTTCCTATTTAGTGTAATAGGAAGGCTTGGTGGTTCTTCTTGTTGGTCTGTTATGCTTCTGTTTTCTTCTCGATTGTCCCTCAGTTCTGCTTGCTACTTGTTTGGTGGCTCTATTATGGGGGTTTTTGTTCTTAGTGTGTTTTGGGTTCTTCTTTTCCCCTTGCTAAGGAGTGGTAGTGTTTCATTCTGGTTGGATGTTGGGAGTCTTGGCTTATCTCTGGCTCTGATTAGCGTGTTGGGGCTGCTCGGTGGTCTTTCCTACTAGCTCGTCTCTTGATTTCCTTCCTATTTGGGCTCCCCTGCTCCTTTTGGGGGTTGGTTGTTCTAATTCCTTCTGAGGTTGGATCTTTGTTTCTAGTGATCTTTTGGCCTGGGGTTCTTTTTGTCATTGGCTACCTGGTGTTGTGTTTGTTTCTGGTGTAGTGGCTACCAAAGGATACTATAGTTGTTTGCTTGACTACTGTGTTAGATGTATCATATAGTCTTTTAGAGGTGGACCTCCCTTAGTTGCTCTTATTGAGGTGGGTGGTGCTCCTATGGAGGTGGAAGCGTAGGGTGCTGGTGATTTCTAGTTGTGGTGGTCTTGCTGCTTGTAGCATCCTCTCCTATAGAGGGGAGCTCCTTCCTTTTGAGGTGGTTATGGTGTTGGTTTCTTGTTGCTAGAGTGTTTCTATGAAGTTGGTGCTGTTGGTGCTGTCCTTGGATGTTTTTGGTTCCTTGGCTTCTCTTGCTTTGTTGCAGGCTGGCTGGCTATTTTTGGTGTTGCCCTCCTAGTTCGTGTTGTGGCTTTGTGCCCAGTGGTTTGTTTTGCTCAAGTTTTTGATTAGGGGTCTGGTGGTGTCTTTCATCACTATGTTGTTCTTCTTTTTTGGCTCTATGATGTATTCCATGAGTAGATGTTTTGTTGACGCATAGCGGATGAAGGCGGGTTTCTTGTGTACTTATTGGGTTTCTGGTCCCGGTTAAAACTAGGATGTTGTAGGGTCTTTGGCCCGTGCTTGTTTGTTAGTTGCAACGTTTGTAATCATGCTTATCTTTTGAGGTTGTTGTGGGGCTGTTGATGGTTTATGATGTATCTTAATTTCAGCTTGCCTTCCTTTGTATTGGGTTCTGGGCCCCATCAAAACCCATTTTGTACCTCTAATCAAAACTAAAGAGATATATTTTTTTAATAATAATATAAACAATTATAATAAAAAATCTAAATATAAAAAAAAATAAACCCAAATAAACTATTTTGTTTTATTTTTATTTCAAAAAAATATTTTGTATTGCATATAAATATTTGTAAAAATAAATAAAGCAATACTTTAAATAAAAGAACTTTTATTTAAATAAAATAACTCAAAACTAAGATATTTTAAATAGTTATATTTAAGATATCTATATTATATTTAAGATATAATTAATTTAGAAGTTTTTGATATCTATATTTAAAAAATATCACTAATTATATATATAACTAATAATATCTTAAATATAAGTACCTAAAAACTCTTAGTTAAATTTTAAATATTAAATATAGATATGTTAAATTTTTTTAACAATTATTTTATTTAAATTTGACATCAAACAATTAATATTTAGTAATAAATATAATATATAAATAAAATTCACTTTATTCTAATTGAGGAACTATTTTATTTTTAATAATAATATAAAAAATTATAATAAAAAGTCCAATTTTAAAAAACATTTAAACCAAAATAAACTGTTTACTTTCATTTTTATTTCAATAAAATATTTTATATTGTATTTAAATATTTTAAAAGTTAAATAAAGCAAGATTTTAAATAAAAATAAAATAACTCAAAGCTAAGATATTTTAAATAGTTATATTTAAGATATAAGTAATTGAGAAGTTTTAGCAATCTATATTTAAGACATCACTAATTATATATAATTAATAATATCTTAAATATAAATACCTAATATCTCTTAGTTAATTATAATAATAAATCTAAATTTTGAAAACATTTAAATCAAAATAAACTATTTACTTTTATTTTTATTTCAAAAAATATTGTATATTATATATAAATATCATTTCAAAATCCATTTAAAATATTTAATAAATTCGTAAGCATTAAATAAATAGACAACAAAGATATATACACTAGTTATTTTATTATTTATTCAAAAACTAAAACAAAAAAATTAATAAATACGATACTTTTAAAATAATTAAAAATAATAAATAAATAATATAAAAGAAAATAAAAGAATATTTAAAATATCTATAAAGTTAATAAAATTACTTCACTTTTGAGATACATATATTAAATTAATCAACCGAAGCTGAAGTATGTGGGTGAGTAATCATGGGAGCCAATAGTTAATCGTACTAAGAAATTGGGGCCCACCATATCACAACTGGGGAATTTCACCGTTCAAAATTTCAACGCAGCAACAGTCGTTAACAGTGTTCGGAACGGTGGAGGGTGTGGGATACCTCCGCCACCACGGTCTCGTCACGTTCTCCTAGTGATCGTTTATTTCTCTTCACCTCACTATTTTCCACTAAAATCACTAGAAAGTCCAATCAAAAGTCACATAAAGTGCCAAGGAATGTAATTCAACATAAAATGCCAAGGAATGTAATTCAACATTAAATGGATCTTCGAGGATCTCCTCACAATCGAGATGCATGGATGATATCACTGGAGATAGAGAAGGGGAGATACATGCATGATTCATCATATCCGGAAGTCAACAAGTTCACCACTATATTTGGGTGACAGTTTCCTGCATGAGGCTTCACTGCCTTGGCCTTTACATTACTCCCATTGTTCTACATATAGGCTTCATAATGCTCATAAAAATAGAGTTCACTTTGCGTTCTCTTCAAGTCTGCTTTGGAGTTTCGTAACTTTTGTTTTGGTCGCAGAGATTCGATTGGAAGATGAATATGGCAGCACTAGCAGCAACTAGGACCACCCAACGGCCTGCTTTCATTGCCCAGTCCCTGAGATGGGCCATTGCAATACTTTTTGTTGGATGGATTGTTCTCTGGTTCCTGAGGCCAGTGAAGGTTTGGGAGAATCCTTGGGAGACTTTGTTAAAAAAAACAACTACCTCTTATTTTGGTGTTCCTGGTATAATTTTTTCATAAAAGTTCTCAAGCATTTCATAGGTCTACTACCTTTTAGCCTTTAAGTTATTCATGTTAACTACTAGGAAATTAGGAATCCATTTTGTAGGTAATGTTGCTTGTGTTTTCTAGAAGTTCAACTGCAATGAAGCAATCTTAGAGACAAGCTTTTATCCCAAACTGATAAAACTAATAATCTTTTTATAAGTAATGTTGCTTGTGTTTTATAAGTTTGGGATAATCTTTAATGTGATGTTTATATTGCTCTTAAGTTCTTAAAACTGATTGTTATTCAACTGGTAAAATTCCGAGCACACATCCACAAGGGCTCCAGGGTTTGAGCATGGGGTGTTTCGCTTTTAACACTTGTCAACCACTGCTCCACACAGCCGAACAAATTCCTGGACCTGATGTATTTATTGAACTCATCAAAACCCATTTAGCTTAGTTAATCAGGGGATACAATTCCAACTAGGATTAACCCGGAATAACCAATCAAGCTTGGAAGTGGACTGCCATTCGTTTGTTCAGATTTAGTTGTTTGTCAAGAGGGGAATTTTCTTTACCGTGTAACACAGAGTAATTCAACTAACATGTAGTAACTATTTGGGAGAACTCCCATTTGGGCACTTTATATTTTTAACGAACAATGTACTCCATGTTCTAATTTACTTATTTGATTGATGCTACTCGAAATAAATATAACAAATAGCTATGGCTT
Source organism: Sequoia sempervirens (assembly GCA_007258455.2). Taxonomy (NCBI): domain Eukaryota; kingdom Viridiplantae; phylum Streptophyta; class Pinopsida; order Cupressales; family Cupressaceae; genus Sequoia; species Sequoia sempervirens. Next base: position 7,426 of record VDFB02377076.1, on the reverse strand, counting down.
GCTATATCATCTGATTGATGATATAGAAACTTCACTTCTTACAATGTCCTGAACTGGGAAATTTCTGCATCCATTTCTTAAGGAGTTTATTCATTGAGTTTTCTTTATGCAGGTTCTGTCAACCTTCTGTTTTCAGCTCCTATATTTCTGATAGTTATTTTGGGGTGCGTCTATCTCCACATTTCCCGAAACCGGCAAATCACCAAGTAAGATTTGAATTAACCTATTCAATTTCTCATAATTTAATTTTTATTGTTCAATATACATAAAGAAAAGTAAGCTCAATCTAATCTGGAGCTTCGGTATTTATGAAAGGTGTTTTAGCAAGGTTTTAATACATTGTAACATGAGCAATAAATAAATCAGTAGATCTAGTGCTTCAATATTGTGACGGATGGTATATGCATTGTTCTGAGAACCTCTAACATGGTAAATTGTTTCAAGGAAATATCTGATAGATTTCATACAATAAAACCCCTCTGCCTTTAGCTATTCATCTTGCAGCACACAAAAGAAACACTCTACCATGCAATATAAATTAGGAGATCTTTCATATGCTATTTATTGTGTAGGAAGGTATTAGGTATTAGTGCAAGAAGATTTTTATATATGTTACTACTTATACACAATTGTTTTATTAGATGAGGGCTTAATAGGTGAATACGATATTGATTTCAGGTCAAAATTCAGAAAAGGGGCAGTTAATCTGTGGACATATCCAATCTTCATAGGGGGGCCTCTTGGAACTGTCACCGGTGGTGAAATCGTCATTCTTCTTATTTTTCTAGGCTTAGTGATATGGACCTTATCATTCTATATTGTCAATGGTCTAGCTGGAGTTAACCATATGCCAAGAAAACCAGGAGTCGAACTGTAAGTAATCATTCTAACTCCTTTACATCAAATTCTGGATCATTTAATTTAATAAATCCTTATGAGAAATAGAAACTATGAAACTCTGGATACAAGCATTTAATGTGGCCTGTTGACAAAGTTCGATTAGCAGTTTTTCCTGTATTCAGAGGAAAGTACTGGATTTATTAAATTGCTATAATCACTAATTAAAAAAATTGAAGCCGTTGTAGGGACCAAGGTTGTTAGTTCTGTTAAAAAATTGACTAATCTGAACTCCTTTGAGAAAATCTCTAAGCACTTCAGACGGTACGATCGCTCTATGGAACACCATTAAGGCGAGGACAGACACTGACCAATTATCAAAGCCATAAAACCTGCAAATTGTCTTCCTCTTGATCCTCAAGAGATTTATACTTTTGCACACACCTTCACTTTTGCAAAGATACATATTTCAACCTTAGAAAGTAATTGAACTTCCATCTTTTTCAAAACAAATGCCCATACATTACATTTTGTTTAGCTAGGATTGATAACACTATCAGTGGCACAGCTTATGAAATGTCAACCTGATGGATTCTTTCTCTATGTCCTTCATTTGAGCTCATTCACTACAAATCCTTTAGTCTATCTCTTGAAATAATGCCACCACGGATTTTTATAGTATGAGCTCTTGTCTGCTATGACAATCAATCACAAGGTAGATTCAGGTTAGTGTAGGTATTTATTGAAGATGAGAATCTGCAGAGTACACATGAAAATCTACTCCCGTGGGGAGTTGAGAGGCCCACCTCGATACGAACCTTAATCAAGAAGTAGAAACATGAATGGGTGCAAAATAAACCAATATATAGGTAAAGTTAAAAACTCTTTGTCCTTACAAAGGGAGCCCCATATGCCATGATTAGCGTGCTTAGGTGGGAGCTGAGAGAACTCTTTAACATTTACCTTAATTAATGAGTAGTCAACTGGATGCTAAATCATCTAGTAGGTCAAGACATTTTTGCTTGTATGTGTACTGTAACAAAATCCTTGAGGAAACTTTCAATAGCTATTACCAGCTCTGCACCAGTTGTGGCAGGCACAGATGATCATAAACATGAAATGGTTTAGCTTATAATCAAAAGCATAAGTAATATATGAATATGAATGATGTATCCATTCTCTTACCATGATGCATTCCCCTTGGATTATGCCATTTCTCCCTCTATCAAGTTCGAAGTTACTTCCAGATTCAGAGTCTTAGTGTTTTTTCATTGTGATTTCATGGCCTTATTCCGCATTATTGTATCCAACAAGTAAAACTAAATATCTGGTTACCAACCAACAAGACACCTAATGCTAAAGTCAATATTCATATGTTTATACTAGGACTCGAGTCAATAGTAAAGCATAGCACTACTAGGAAGTACTGGGAAGGTGTACAAAGAACATAATCTTGCATGAGTAGATATAGAAGTTAAGTTCCTATATCAAGATAGAAGCACACTAAGAATGTATTGTAATGGGTAATAAATGACATGTTTTTAATGTATGAAACATATGAATAATTAATGCTATGAAGATAACTTAAAAGCTAGAAACCCATAAGTAGAAAATAAAACATGCCAATTTCATTCAACATATCCAAAGCTAAATTTACCATTAAGCAACAGCAGGAAGGAATTGAGAGATTGAAACAAGAATTGTTAGATATAGATAATACAATTCTTTACTTGTACAAAACAACTAACAAAAAAAAAATCAGCTAGGACTTGGCTTTATTATACAGTGCTTTTCTCAAATACCCATATAAAATTGAAATGAAATAATGTTCTGTCAATTGATGGATCCTTTCATTGTTTAAATTTCTTTCTCTATAATTCACCAAAAATGAAATAAAGGGCAAGTTAAAGAACCTGCTAATTTGATATTTCAGGGATATGGCTTCTAGTGGATGGAGATAGATGTTAGACAAATGACAATGCCACAGATGAACTCTAATAGCTCACTTGTAATCAAAGTAGCATCACACCCAAAAAAAACCTACAATTTGACCTTGATTAATCACAACTGACCAGATTTGTTGTGCTGTTTCCTGAGTTTTTTCGAAAAGTAGTTTACATAATTTTATTTTTCTGTTTTTAACTCATTTTTATACTTTTAAGACAAAAATAGAGAAAAATATAGAAAAAAGGAAGATTATTGATTTTAGATACAGGGTTAGAGCGCTTTAAATTCTCCTTAAATTATAATTTGTATGTATTTTTAGAAGTTAAAATTTTAAACCAAAATAATTTTTTTTTGCTTCAATAAAAGGATAGGGCTGCCACTAAAATCATAGGTCATGCTTTGAAACAAAATAGCTTACTTTTTTAAAGCCAGCTACATGCTTTTTATACAAATCCTCTTAGCTGATAGTAAAATTATTATTTTTAAGTTCATTGCAAGTTTTTTACTATCAGCATTTTTTATAATATGATGTTTATTTATATATATGCATTATATTTCACACGAAATAACAAAATAATTTGTTTTCCCTCTGTTATTAGATTTAATACATTATCATTTTATGAAATGAATGGTCACGAAAATCATTACATTTGTAAACTAGAGGAAGGAAACATTGTTGAACTAAGATATTATTGAATCCATTAAAGCACATCGGTGACTAGTCCTTTGGTGGGTATAGCCAAAAAGTATACAACAAATGACAACACAAATTTTATCTTCACTAATGTGATAATGAGCTTTATCTTGTTGAAACTAAAAGAGGGGTAAAAATTTATTCAAACTGAAAAAAGAACAATACAAAGTAGAACATTACACATCCCTATCAACCCCCACTAATTGATCCAACTTTTGAGACATATCCGGGGGTAATTGACCCCTTTCCACAATGTTCCAATCATGTAGATGATCAAAAGCCCATTTAGCCAAACAATCCGCAACCCCATTCCATTCCTACGGAATATGACAGAAAGAAATAGAATCCAAGGAAGCACACAGATTAAGAATCCGTTTTATAATAACAGCCATATGCCAACTGACATCCTCAAGCTGCTACGTCTTCAGCAATGTCACAACTACCTAGGAATCAGATTCACAAATGATCCGTCTCCACCCGAGAGCACAGCCACACTCCACAGCATAAAGAATGGCAAGAGCTTCCATCACATTGTTAGTATACCAACCCTTATAAACAGAAAAGATAAACTCAACAGTCCCAGAACTAGTCTGCCCAACACCTCCAATACCAACATGGCCCGGATTTCCACGAGAGGAGCCATCCATGTTAATTTTCAACACCCCCTAAGGAGGAGGACACCAGCGCCCTTCCCTACTTATCTTTCGAAGAGGATGATGACATCTATTTCTCATGATTTGGCCAACACCCTGAGCAGTCCCCCGTTGAAGAGGAAGATTAAGATATGTACAAAAAGTAACCTCTCTAGGATCCACACCCTCGGCCAAGTCACACTTAGCCGCAATAGTTTCTCCCACAGAATGAAGAATCATCCACCACAAATGATGGAAAACTAATTGCACATCCTGAAAAATCCTATGATTCCTCTCCAACCAGATGTGCCAGATAATAAAAGTTGGTCCCAGAGCCCAAGCAACTCGGAGAAAAGAGGTCTTAACAGGAGCCTTCCCCCATTGGGCAAAGAAATCCGCCAAAGAAGAGACATGCGAGAAGGCCTAATTCCACATAGCCCACCAAAGGTGCCAAAGCCTCCTAGAAAAGGAACACTGGAAGAAAAGATGAGAGACACTCTCTTCACTTTTACAGCACAAAGCATACGTCGAGGGACCCTGGAATCCTCTCTTGCACAAGTTATCCCAAGTAAGATACTTGTTATGGACCACCAGCCATAGAAAAAAATTGCACTCGGGCCAAGAAAATTTATTCCACACTTGCTTCCACCAAGGAACCTCAATGTCCTCAAACACCTGCTTAAGCAACTCACTATAACCAGCAGATACAAAGTATTTACCAGATAAATCACTGTTACACCAAGCCAGGACATCCTGCCTCACCATGGAGTTGCTTTCCCGAGAAGCAAGTATCTGAGCCAGCTCTTGCCTATCCCCCTCTGACCCTCCTGACGGCCAATCCGAGGAATGCTTCAATCTAAGACTAGCAGCTAGTCCAATATTCCACACAAACTTATAATGCTCAACCGTGTTCCAACCAATAGCAGTAAAATGATTACAAAGAGACTGGAGGTGAGGGTAAGCAGAAAGAATAGGAGGATGAGGATGAGCTTTATCTTGTTATTGTACCTTTATACATTTTAATTTATATAGAAAACATTTCTTTTATAAATTTAATGAATTTTAACATGCTAATATCATAAGGTGTTACTAATAGTAGCGACCTATTAGTATTCTGCAGTTGAATTTCTAAAGCTTCATTTAGTACATTGACAGGGAAATTTAAAATTAGACACATAATGTGTATAACGATTAATCGAATTGATTTATGGTATAATCCTTGAAAGGGATTTGTCTTTTCTCCCCATAATTTCTTCCCAGTAGGAAGCATGGAACATTTTGTCTTTCTGCATTACTTTCTCTAGCCTTCTGATAAGGGGATATAATCATTAAAAGGTCACCCTTTCATATATGTCCTATTAAAATTGCACTTTATTTACTATAGGATCTTAAGTTCAATTTAGTTATTGTCAGTGCAACTTATTCAAGATCCACAAACAGCATTTTAATTTGATCCACTTATTTGCAGGTGGCAGAAAAAATTAAGTATCATTGCAGATCGTCTTGGTGCAGTTGGAGTGTTATGTTTGGCTTTCCTCTTCTTCCCAATTGCTCGTGGATCTGTCTTGTTGCAACTGCTGAATGTTTCATTTGAAATTTCAGTAAAGTATCACATTTGGATAGCTAATGTGATGATGGTGATGCTTACAGCACATGGCATGTGCTATGTAGTGATATGGCAGAGCAAGAATAACCTTCAAGAAAAGGTACTTACATTTCCTTAATACAAGTTTTAAGATATTACATAATTTTTAATTCTGTCATGACTTGGTTATCCTTCACAAAGGAGCTTGTGATTACATTAAGATACATCTCTGGAGTTTAAGATATTTCAAGTATTAGAAAATAATTAGAAAATACTGAAAATATAGAATGGAGTTTAAAATTACAGAATGTAAGTTTGACTACTTACAGTAAAAATATTATATGTAGAAGTAAAATAGTGTACATTAAGTGTAATGACAACATATAATACGTGATTTAGGGTAATGAATAATAAAGATAAGCACATAGTGCACACAATTGGTGGTCATCATTTCTTCCCTGCAGGAAATTCTCACCATTGTCTGTTTCAGGTGTGGAAAATTGTGTTTACAAATTTGGTAAGGGACTCACTTAGCTAATGATTGCAAGCTACTACTTACCTGCCAACTAGTTTTATGGCAGTCTACTTCAGTTTTCTGCCTGGTAGTGTGATTTTTAGTATCTAAAAATGTGTTTCCAAATACCAATGGATTAAAATATCAAATATTATCATGTGGATGCATAACTTGTACCTCAGCCTCTTATTATGGTAGTTCATAGATGAGCCGGAAGGTCGGAGCAAAAAGTACTAGGTCCAGTAGCTGGCAGGATGGTATAAGGACCATATCTATTAGGTCTCAACTTGTAAAAACGGTGTCAAAAACCTCTGTATGTCCAAATGATGCACACTGTTTTTCCATCTAGGCATTGTTTAGTTCTCTTTTTATCTTGTTAATCTATAAACTTGTGTCTTGAGAAAATACCCTTAACTGTGGAGTGTTTAGGTACAAGAATCTCTACCATGGATAAAGTACTGTACCGCTCCTATTCATAAGTGATGAATAGGGCAGAGTGTTCAACTAAGAGCTAATAGGGTGTAAAGGATTAAAACCATTGCAAACTTCAAAAAATGAATGCCCTTTGAACACATGCGATGTCCAGAATCAGGTATGTTGGATATTGTGGAGGCATTTGTCTTTTTGCTTGTTGGTCATATGATATATGTTTAATATCTGTGCAAGAGTCTTATTTAAACCTTCTATAAGGCCAAAATTCTTCACTTTTTTGGAATGAAGTGAAAAATCATAACTAATAGTAATAGCCAATTAACCTCCAAAGGCACCTTAATCTGTGGCTAAGAAACTGAGAATTCTGATACAAAATAATTACTTAAGTTTTTTGTAAATTGTTGATTGTTGATCCACATTGATTTATTATAGTAGCATTTTTGCATCAGTTCCAGAATGCACATGAATATGTTAATAACAGATTATCCATGCCCACACCTCATTCTCCAGAAATGACCTCGGCCAATTTGTATGGAACTATTAATATGGTAGTTTTGGAGTATGCAACTACACAGATACAAGAAGCAGGTGAAATGTGATATCAAGTTCGTCAATAGGAAAACTTTTGTGGTTTAGCAATTTCAATGTGTGGCCCTTGAAATCTTTCTGATAAAAATCTAAGCATAACTAGCTCTCTACAGTGGATAAAAATTGTTTAAGTGTAAATTAGATAAGATAACAGCATTGAAAAACCTTCGTAACATGGGTTTCTTCTGATGTGCAGA
>VDFB02377074.1:0-46914 GCA_007258455.2 Sequoia sempervirens | reverse complement strand
TGGATGAAGGCAATGGAAGAAGAACTTATGTAGATTGAGAAAAATAGGACTTGGGAATTGGTTCCTAGACCGGAAAACAAGAACATAATTGGAACTAAGTGGGTATTCAGAAACAAGTTGAATGAGAATGGAGAAGTGGTAAGAAATAAGGCAAGACTTGTGTGTAAGGGTTACTCACAAGTGGAAGGTATAGACTTTTAGGAAACATTTACCCCTGTGGCTAGGATGGATGCTATTAAATGTTTTTGGCATTTGTAGCATACACAGAATTTAAAGTTTATCTGATGGATGTGAAGTCTTCCTTTCTGAATGGTGAATTAGAAGAATAGGTTTGCATGTAACAACCAGAATGATTTCAATTGTTAGATCAATCAAATATGGTGTGTACATTAAAGAAGGCATTATATGGATTGAAGCAAGCTCCCAAAGCTTGGTATGCAAGATTGGACAGATATTTGATACAACAAGGATTCAATAAAGGCATCACAATCTTTACTTGAAATTTGTGGAAGAAAAAATCTTGACAGTGGTTGTGTATGTGGATGATATTATATTTGGTGGTAATGAAGCTATGTGTAAGAAATTTTTTGAAGAGATGCAAAAAGAGTTTGAGATGTCAATGTTTGGGGAGATTAATTTCTTCCTTGGGTTACAAATCTATCAAACAAATAAAACCATTTTCATTTCACAGACAAAGTATGTCAAATATATGTTGAAGAAGTTTGGAATGGAAGAATCCAAACCAGTATGCACTCCTATGGCGACTAGTTACAAATTGTGAAAAGATGAAGTTTCACCTAAGGTTGATCAAAGAAAATGTAGATCTCTAATTGGTGGACTACTATATCTAACTGCTACTAGATTGGATATCATGCATGCAGTTTGTCTTGTGGCTAAATTTCAAGAAAATCCTAAGGAAACACATTTTGCAGCTATGAAGAGGATATTTAGATATTTAAAAGGAACTACAGATTATGGATTATGGTATCCTAAGGATACTGATTTCACATTTGGTGCTTATACAAATGGAGATTAGGGTGGTTGTGTTGATGACAAGAAAAGTGCAAGTGGTGGTGCATTCTTTCTTGGATGTAGATTGGTGTCATGTCTAAGTAAGAAGCAATATTTGGTTTCTTTATCCACTACATAGGCTGAGTATATTGCAACATCCTGTTGTACACAAATTTTGTGGATGAAACATCCATTAAAGGATATCAAAGTAGTGTATGATGAGCCTATATCTATCTTTTTTGATAATACAAGTGCAATTAACATTTCAAAGAATCTAGTGATGCATTCAAGGAAAAATTATATATCAATTAGGTATCACTTTTTGATAGAGAAGGTTATGGAGAATGAGGTGAAGCTTGAATATGTACCTATAAAGGATCAAATTGCTGACACATTCACTAAGGCTCTTCCTCAAGGTACTTTTGAGTGTCTTCGGGAGAAGTTGGGGGTTATTCCCCATCCTTCTTTGAACTAGATGCATATGGAGATGCATCAGTCTAGTGGATCTATGAATTCATCTCTTTTCTGGACTAATGTTGGTGGCTACATCTCAGTGGGAGTAGGTAGTGTCATATGTTGTCATTGTGCAGAGTTGCTTATTTGGTTGGGTGTACTCCTAAGGGTGATTATTCAGAGTGGGTATCTTGGTTATGTGTCAAAGGTGGAGAATAATGTAAATCATTTTATCCTTTTCCATTGATGTCAAAGGGGGAGAAAGAATCATGTGAAAAATTTTATCTACTCAAGGGGAGAGAAAAGAAAGGAAATCATAAGAAAGTGTGTTCAGAGTTGTGTTTTACTTGATGTTTTTCACATCTTGTGTTGCCATCAATGAAAAAGGGGGAGATTGTTAAAAGTATAAAGGTGTTGTCATTGATGTCAATAGGATGTCTACAGGTTGGTTTTTTCATTGATGTCAACTATGTGTTAAGGAAGGTTGTTGCATGATGAGGATGTTTAGGATATTGAGAAAATTGTGAATAAGAGGAAAACAGGTTGTTGTAGGTTGTGTGCATGTGTAGTTGAGATATTGAGGAAGCTTTGTGAGTACAAGGAGCTATCTTTATGTTGCAATGTCTAGATATGTGTTGGAATGAAGTAATGTGATGAGATGATGCCTCTAGAACTTGGTTTCCAAGTGTTTTTGATGGTAATTTGATTTAATTAATTTAATTAATTAAGTTGTCCAAAATAATGATTTTCAGGAGGACGACTTATTAGTTACTATAATTAAATCATTAAGTGGTATTAAGTTAATTAATTATAAGGTTATCAAATAAAATTAAAATTAAAAGGTGACCTTATATTTAATTAATTTAATAAAGTGACTTGATTTTAAAATATATTATAAAGTCACTTAAATAAAATAAAAGAATATTCTAGAAGCTTCTGGAGAAATTGGGGAAAAAAGAATAAATAGACATCTTGGGCTTCTTTCTCGGTAGGAAGATTTGATGTTGTTGTTGTAGTTTCATCTTGTGGAGCCTAGGGTTTCTGCAGATTGCTTCTTATCATAGGAAACAAAAACTTCCTATTGATAGCAATTTTGAGGGTGTGAAATATCACCTGAATTATTGCAAGTTGTGGAGGTGATAAGTCAATCATCTCAGCGGGGCTAAATTTCATGGCGAAGGGCCAAATTTACTTGCAGATTTGGGGTCATATCGATTTGAAGACAAATTCCAAATTTAAAGAGATATCATTCGGTAATTTGAAGGAGATCATACATTGTTCATGATTCTAATTTTTTTATTTGGTTCTAAGATTTATTCGAGGGCTTGGAGAATAAGTGCTTCATCGATTGTTGCTCTTTGTGTCATCTGATTTATATCAAATGATTTCCAGTCACTTGTGTCAGCAATAAGGGAGCTACGATTTTTTTCTTATCCTTCCCATTTGGTATCAAATTCTATTTGTATTTGCAGTGCTTCATCAACTATCATCCTAGGTGCCTTCATTCAATCAGCCATCTTGCAGCATTGAGAGGAATCAATTTGTGGCAAATATTCTCAGATTCATGGAGAAATCGATTGGTAGAACTTGATGATAAACTTTCAGTCATATCAAGGACAATTTTTGACTTGAGAGGAGTTGGAATAAATCAGACAGAGGCATATTTTTTTAGCTTGATAGATTTCAGTCATAAGCAGGGGCGATTTTAATATCATCTTGCTCTCAAAAATCATGGAAATAGAAGACTGGGCGCTCATGGCAGAGAAGTGCGACTTTGCTTTAAGGGGTGAATAAAATTCAAATAAAATTACTTGTGCATCGATCTCTGATCAGACCTGGGGCGCCTCAATTTGGAAGTCATGATGATGAGTCTTGATATATTTTAGAGGAGTTTGGAGCTGTTAGTATCATCAAATCAGCAGTGGCAATTTAGAACAGGGATGGCCTTCATAGAGGCTCGACTTCAACACATTTCATCAAATCCACATTGTATGTGCAACTGTCAATCATCTCAACATCAATGTCAAGCTTATTCCAGGTTCTTTATGTAGTTGCATTTCATATTTCATCTTGTAATAGTTGCATCAACATCATTTAAGCATCAAATTTCTCTTATAGCCAAGAGTCTTGGCGTTAGCATTGACATCATTGTTAGAAGATAGCATTCTCAATACTATATCAATAGTTGGAAGTTATCACTTGATGTTTTTGAGCATTGGATGTTAATCTGAGGATGTATGTCAATTGTTTGACATAATGTCAATGGCTGTAGATGCATGATAATCATATAGTTACTTATCATATGCATTGGAAACCAAAAAAATAAAGATTGCATTGATGTAGAAGTTATTTTAAATAATTGTAGAAGTCATTATAGCTTTAATATCCAGTTTAGCAACACAAATTTCAAGCACGGAAACTCAGATCAGCAAACAAGACATTTCATGTAAACTGTTTGAAATTTTTCCTTGGGCAAGAAATCAGAAACACCCCCAAGATCAGTTGCGACCAAAACCACTTCCACAAGAGAGAGAATGGCAAGAATGCTTGCTTCACAATGCAAGATTGATTAATGGCTGAATTGCTTGATATTCCTTGAATTACAAATGTACAAGAGATACCTTGCTTATATGGGCAAGGTTGAGAGATAGGAATGAATATGATGTTGACAAATGTCATGATCTTATGACATGAGACAACCAACAACCTAATCACCTAGGAAATGATGCATCCTAGCTAGATAAGATAAGTTCTAGAAAAGCCAACTAAGACTTCTAGAAGGAATCTTTTACCTAAGTAAACTTAACCATGTGAATATGTCCCCTAATTACCTAGTGAATGAATAAGCTAGGTACAAGACAATTATTCACACCAACACCCCCCCTTAAGTGCAACTTAGGGAGAAGATTATTATGCACACTATACAAAGACTATGACCATGGGTCCCAGCTACTAGGCCATGTTAGGTACCCATTTACAATGCAAATGATGCAATCTCTCACAAGTGGAAAAAAGGAGAAAACCCAATGGGACAAAACTCCTCTCCAAAAGAGAGAAACAAAACAAGACAACATGATGTATGGAGGACTCAATGATACCCCCCAAGGACAACATGCATCATGTATATACAATCAAATACCCCCCCCATGATGAAGAAGCTCCAAAGCCGATGAAGAATGCCTGAAAACAAAAGATTACCCATGTCTACAAGCAACACATCTTCCCTTAGGAAGAAACAAGTTTATAAGCTGGTGTAGAAGCCACTCCATGTCCAACTGAAAGGAGGAAGCATGAATGCTCATGTATGCCTCTGAAAATTGATGAAGATCCTCCAAGCTTGAATGAGCCACAACATAATCATGGTCAAAATGAACCAAGAAACATGACAAATCAAGTGATGGAGGAGACTCATGAATGCCAATCTTCAAAGACAAAGTAGATGGGATAACAGTTGTGCTGAAATTGTCATCAAAGAGGAGAGAAATCCCCGCAAGTGTGTCCTCCAAATCTGCAGTACGAGACTCTATGAACAAGTTAGAAATCCCTATCAAATACTCATCCCACAAAGCAAGATCTGAAAAACTATGATCATCCCGTTGAATAGAAACATCAATGGCTGAAGGAGCAGGAGGTGGAGGAGTAGGAAGCTCAGCACTAGTCTCTAGAATACCATGGTGTAGATGACCAAACTTCTCCTCACTATCATGGTTCACACTCAATGAAGTGTGTGATGCAGTCAAAGGAACATTATCATCTTTTGAAGAAAAATGTGAAAAGGAATATATGCGAGATGAATGATCAACCATCCCGATAGCAACAATATCCCTAGTCTCCAAGTCCCTTATGTACACCCTATCTGGAGTGAACTCAACTGTTTTACCTTGAACCCCATGAGTAATTTGATAAATAGAAAGGAGATTAGTGGACAAGGAAGGAACACAAAGTACATCATTGAAATTCCCTTCCCCGATATCAATAGAACCCTTCCCACTTACCTTCATATATGTATTGTTACCCATCAATATATGAGGTGAATTACAAGGCTCAAAAGAAGAGAACATGTCCATAGAAGATGCCATATGATGAGATGCCCCTAAATCAAGAAGCCATCTATGAGATGCAAGACTTGTAGAGGCCAAGAGTGCTTGTCCTTTCATCTTGTGTAGCCCAGAAGTAGATCCTATGTCCTATGACTGAGATGATGATGATGGAGCTGCCAATTGAGATGTTGAAGAAGTACCAGACACTGATGAGGGCAGCTTAATGTTATTCTTTTGAAGAAGGTGTGTCAATTCATCAATCTTCTTATTATAACATCTATGCTCATCATGTCCTAACCTTTTACAATATGCACATTTTGACTTCTTCTTTTTAGATGGTTCCTCTTTAGAAGAGGGTGTAGACTCAGGAGTGCCATGTGAAGGAGAATCTTTTCCTTGCTCATTAGACCTGGGTGCCTTGTTCTGCTTCTTACCTTTGCCACTTGAATCCTTTGTCTCTTTTGCAGCAAGAGCATGAGATCTAGAAGACTTCAATGTGCCCATGTGTACCAACTTTGCTTGTTCCCTTGTGAGTTGAGCTGCAAATTCATCAAGAGAAGGCATTTTGTATGCATTGCCAAGAGCATCCATTGTAGCATAGAAAGTAGAAACAAACACTGAATAATCAGGACCAAGCTTAGCAAGAATAGAAAGTATCAACTGTTCATCCTCTTTAGTTACCCCACAATTAGATAACTGCAATCTAAGAGAATTGAGCTTAGAGAAAAATTCTTGGACATTGTCAAAATCTGAAGGATTAAGACCCATAAGTTCATTCTCCAACTTAAATTTCCTCATCTTATCTGGCTTACCAAAGAGACTCTCTAAATTATTCCAAGCTTCATTAGGATGAGTGCAAGATGCAACATGATATCTAAGATCTGGAGAAATAGACAACTTCAAAGTACCAAGAGCTTCATCCCTTCTATCAAGCCATTTTCTTTTCTCTTTTGCTCCTGCAGGTTCTGGATCTTGACCAAATGTGATTCGTTGCAACTTTGATTTTAACAATAATAACTCCATTTGAGATTTCCACTCATGATAATTATATGGAGTTAGAAGTACATTTTTTGGAAAATCCATGATACAATTAGAGATTACAAGAGAAGAACAACAAATTTCCCTCACAATACAAGAAATCAACCCCTTTTGTCCTAACAAGATTTGCACTTTTGCAAATTTACAACAAGGAATCCCAAACTATCAAATCAGCTACAAACTGAAAATATGAAAATATGGAAACAAATCTGCAAAAAATTGCATGAGTAGATCTGAAGTGCTCCTGAATACCTTTCTGATGCCGCAAATTTGGAGAAAATCGGAGATCGGAGCACAAAGATTTGAGCTCAGAAGCAGAAAACAATGATAGGGCTTCAACTTGGAAAAAAAGGAACAAAACTGCAAAATCTCTGCAAAATATCTGCACCACTGAAAAATTCAGACTTCCAGCTTTTCGTCGATATTTCGTTTGAAAAAATTTGCCTTTGTTAGCCAAAGTTATGAAAAAATGCCTATAAAAGGCACTTGGGGGCAAATACACAAAACAGTGAAGCCTAAATAGGTGCAAATTTCGGGCACTCAGGGCTTAACACCTGGTCACACATGTGACCCTCAGCTGAGCAGATGCAAAAATAAAAAAGAACCACCCTCTATACAAACCCGTCGGCTAGAACAATATACATAGTCGGCATTACAATGGTTGGCAAATTATATACAAAGATTTATATAAAAATCTTCAAAATAAATGAATGCCTTTAGTACCACATTGATCTGATCTATACCCCAGTGATAGCTGATTGGATGTGATGCCGAGAAAAGACTTCGACGGTACAAAGAATCCCGACGTGCCAGGCGACTTTGAGAGAGCTCGTACTATGCAATGACAGTAGATTTACGCCGGTTTGACCAGGATTGGTGATGTGGAGTCTTCGTACCCGTGGATTGAATGGAAGTCGATGGTACCCTATACGCCGTTGACCACACACTGACCAAGTACGCTGATGTGGATGCAAAGACAGCCGATGCAGATCGGAATATAGTCTGGTCGATGACTATACGTACCCCGAGTCTTCAAACTATCCGATGAGAAGAGGCCTTGATGGCATACAATCTGACAAAGACAACGACTAGAATCAAACACCAATATAAGTGGAACTTTGAACGCCAACGGAGGAGTGAAGGTAGGCAAGCCGGCGAATAGTCAGGCCATTAGACAAGACAGCCGATGATAGATCTGGCAATGAGAAGGTACCTTGATTATGCGGAAAGGACAGCCGATAAATGAACTGGGGTAAGATTATGCCAGCGAGAGGATTTGACCGCCGATTAATACCCGGCGTACCCTACAAGTTGACTAGTGCAACGTGACCCCACAATACCTTGTCCGCAGAATTATGACAGCCGACCAAATACAAATATTTTGCCAAAAAATATTTGAATAGCCTGATAGAAAATATCAATTTTCCTGACAATATAAATAAAAAATTTTCCCAAAAAATTCAATAAACCCGCAAAAAATATTTTACAAAATTTTTTTTTGCGAAAATAAGAAAGATCGTACTGCTTGGGACGTTCCAGCAAAAAAAAAATTTGCCTCAAAAACAACTTTACTCAAAATGGATGAATTTACAGTCAAAATTCGTTTGCGGAGCCTTCTGAACTCAACCGTGAGGTTATTGAAACCCCAATCTGCACCCAGCAAAAATCTTCAAGCCAACACAATACCCTCAGATTTGGGAAGGAATCTGTAACACCTGGAGTGCTCTAATACCATGTAGGAGTTGATGGTGACTCCTCAACACCCCCAAGATCAGTTGCGACCAAAACCACTTCCACAAGAGAGAGAATGGCAAGAATTCTTGCTTCACAATGCAAGATTGATTAATGGCTGAATTGTTTGATATTCCTTGAATTACAAATGTACAAGAGATACCTTGCTTATATGGGCAAGGTTGAGAGATAGTAATGAATATGATGTTGACAAATGTCATGATCTTATGACTTGAGACAACCAACAACCTAATCACCTAGGAAATGATGCATCCTAGCTAGATAAGATAAGTTCTAGAAAAGCCAACTAAGACTTCTAGAAGGAATATTTTACCTAAGTAAACTTAACCATGTGAATATGTCCCCTAATTACCTAGTGAATGAATAAGCTAGGTACAAGACAATTATTCACACCAACAATGTCTAGATATGTGTTGGAATTAAGTAATGTGATGAGATGATGCCTCTAGAACTTGGTTTCCAAGTGTTTTTGAGAAAATTTGATAGACAGAGAAAATAGTGTTGTGCAAGTGTTCAAAATATGCTCTGGGATGTGCTCCGCATTTATTCTATGTTGATTTTATTCCTTTGCACATATGATGTTCAAGGTTGTTATTAGTTGCTATATCCAAAATTTGGGTTTTCAGATCGTTGTACAAAGTGAGATATTTTCACCAGTGTGTGAACCATTTATTTAGTGATGTTTTTTGTGGTCTGGGTGAAATGTATTTTCTTCGCGTTTCTCCATAGTTTGGCTTCAAGTTATGTGGATTTGGGAAGTTTCTTATAATGTTTGTATCTTTCAATATTCAAGGCTTCACTTGATTTAGTGTAGTACAACGTGTGTTTCATGCATTAGTGTGCGAATAAGGCTAACCAAATGTTCTGGGTTGAAGTATTTCTATGATGTGAGTTTGGATGAAGTCTTTATTGGATCTCAGGTGGTTTTAGGATTATTCTAGATCATGTTCAAGTGAATTTTGTTGTCTAAAAGTTTTGGATTGATTTAAGCAAGCATGTACTTAATGTTTTATGGTGTTTAGCATGGGTATTGGCCAACCTTGTACTGTTAGCACTACATGTGAAGTTTATGAAATTGTGTGAAATGTGTTGGGATTAATTTGGGTCCTAATTAAGGATTTATATGGGTCACCTTCATTTCTATCCACTACAAGAATGTTTAGGTGCTGACCTAATTTGAAATTTTAAATGTAACGGATAGTTTTTGACCTTGGAGAAGGTTTTCAAGGTTGAGGATGATATAAATAAAAGTGATTTTGTTGTGATATGTAAGAGAGAAGGAAGATAGATGTGAGATCGATGTGAGTGATGTGTGTGATGCGAATTTGAGCAGAGCAGTGTGAATTTCTAGTGTTGGATTCCTGAAGGCAGTGAGCTGAAGGTGTCTGAAATCTTTCATGCAAGGCTATGAAAGTGTTGGAGCATTTGTGGTGGATTCTTTGTTGCATTGAGAAGTTTTTCTCTGTGTAACATTTCTCTTCTATATTCTTTGTTTTCTTTCTATGGCAGTGAGCCTTTTTGGATAGCATGTCCTATTCTGGCAATGAGCCCTTGTACCGGTTTTACAATTACTTTTATTGTGAGATAATCCTCATCGTGGTTTTTCCCTAATTGGATTTTCTACGTAAATTTGGTGTTATTTTGTGTATGGTGTTGTTATTTTAGTAACTTATGTTATTTGCATTTCATGATTAATCACTTTAACAAAATAAGGGTTTAATGAATGCATGTGGATCTGATGAGGTTTTTGATGTTTTAATTTGCTACAACTAATTCACCCCCCCTCTTAGTTGTCTTAATTTCATTCAACACCAATTGGAAATGATATATTAAAATTTAGAGGGTCTTTTGGCATACCTTATCTTGGTTTCCATGGCCTTCTTTGTGCAATGTAGAATAGTTGTCCATCTTCACCTTCCAATGGTTGAAAATCTAATTGCTCTGATTTGTCTTTTATAATACTTGTCACTGTTTTACATTTGCAGTTGGATTTTCTTTTTCTATAATTAGGGTAGTATTCAATAATTATTGTTTCAGCCTCCTCCTGCATCCTCTTCACATGTAGAGTGTCCAATTGAGTAGCTAGATGAATTATAATATCTTCTTTCATGTTGGACAGTAGGTTACTTAACTCTACTCTTGAAACCCCATTAGATGTCTTGCCAATGGTGGATGTTCTTTGCCCCTTTGTCTTTTTGGTAAAGGTCCTTGAGTAGTTTCTACAAACCTTGCAAATATCTTCAAAGGCAAACTGAGACACATCCCTTGCCCCAATAAGATTAAGGGCATCCATGCAATCATCATTGAATTTTATTAAAAACAAAAGCTTCAGGGATTCTTTTGAGAGTAGATATTTTGTGGGTTCTTCTTCAAGCATAATTGGAACCCTTCTACATAATAGGACATAAAGAAACACACTATCCAAGGTTCACTTCCTTCAAAGACTATTCTATTTTTTTTTCATATTGTTCCAATATGGAACATCGTTGCCTAGTCCATAAACCATCTCATGGAAAAATCCTTAAAAGTTGCAGGAAATAACTTGAGCCTATGAATGATGTAACTATAGATCCTGCATAGGACATCAAACTCGAACAAGAATGTGTATGGATCCTAAGTTACCAAACCACAAAAGACTGGCAACACTAAAGGAGGTATATTCTTTAGGATAGTATCCCTTTCTTGGTAGGTAATTGGAAATTCAAAATTCAAATGTTCTGTTTGATCATCCACTACTGTATAAACCATGGTTTGGAAGGTCCCCTCTGTGTTTGTAGTAGATGTTGGTGAAAGGGAAAGTTCTTATTTAGGAATACCCTCACTCTGATCACTGTGGTCACCAATATCTGGTCTAGCTTGTTGGTTTGAGGGGATAAATCTTCCCAAAGCATCTCTCTTCCTCCACATACAATAGGTATGACAGATAGCAACGAATCCTGCACAATGTTAGTGAAATGTTTTGGTATTTGAAGGAATAAAGCCTAATTATCCTAATACTGAAAGCACATTTTAAACTAGGAAAGATTTGAAATAACAAAAAATGATCTTTGAAAGTAGCACCATCCCCAACAACACCAAAAATGTAGAGTCCCTACTAGTATATAGTAAATTTGGTGTCAATCACACAATTCAGAGGGAAAACCTAGTTGAACAGTCCACCTAAACCTTTTGAATACCTTCATTGAATTATTGACTAGGGCTAGTAAGCTTGTGATTGTACTAGCATTGTATGTGCTTTCAAAAACTTAAGGTTACCTAAATTATCCTAGGTTAAGTGTTTATACTTGCTGAGAAATTATAAAACTGCATAACAGTAAAGGAAGTAATGTTTGCACTATTGCTATGGGTACCTACAATATAAGACCGTGACTAAATTAATGCCAAGAAATGAATGTTGGAATGTAACTATACTATTAACTAAACCTACACTCTAAAGTACAACAAACTTAAGAAAACCAAGGCATAAATGTGAAACAATAATTGTTCATGAATAAAACAAGGAATCTAATTAACATGTATTTATGAAATAACTGCAACAGAAGTAAATATACATAAAATGAAGTGAGGGACAATTACCTTGAGTGTCCCTTGATCAAGTGACTGTATCCACTGATCTAACTCAAATCTAGCTTCTTAGATTAATACAATCATAATAACTCAACCATTCATTGCACAACTATAGAATATCACATAATATTATGTTGGAATATCTTATTCATGAAATCATGATTCAACAATAAACATTGTCTCTATAAGAACAACTAACTAAAAATATCTAGTAACTATATCTGTTATTGAACAATCAACTAACTCCTAATGCCTCAACCATTGAGCCACACATATAGGCACAAGGGATTTTATTAAAACAAGGACTCTAAACTGAAATCATAAATCACCGTGCTCCCTATATATCAAAGTGTGATAAAGACTAAACAATCTATAACTGAAAAAGGAAGAAGATTCCAAGTAGAACTGGGACTTTTCTATAACATATATAATTGAAACGTGGACTGTTTGAATCAAACATGTTAGACTCCTAACTGCAACAGGGTTCTTTTCCTTCACCATCTTTATTAAATGTCATAATGATGCACAATCATCTTCATTAAGTGCCTCCATATTGTAGTTGTTGTGCTCAACTTATTTTGGAACCTCCCCTACTTTGTTGTCTAGAAATTCCTTTGGTTGCAGGCTGCACCTCACAATTGTTGCAAGCTACAGTCTACCTCCTCTAGCTCCTTGGTTGCAAAGAGACTAAGAGTTCATAAAATATTTACACAATACTAACAACCATAGGGGTTGATGCAAGAAGTTGGGTCCACAAAAAGCTCAAAAAGTGGAAGTGTTTTTGTTGTTTTTCAGAATTTGTCACACTTGGACTAAAAATTTGAGGCACTTATGCAATGAATTGTAAAAAAAGTCAATAATATGAAATTTTGAATTTTGAATCTAGTTTCTAAATATGTAATTTATTCAAATACCTAGATGATAGAAATTAAATTTTGATAGGGATGTATAAAAACCACTTTTTTAAAGTCTTTTTTTACCATACCATGCACGTGCATGGATACCACTTTTTGACCCAAATAAAAGTATTTTGCTAATTCCTTTTGGGGAAAGATAGCTAACAACATGAAGATTGATGAGGATTATTTTTTGTAATTTTTTTTCTAAATTTTTTTTAATTAATTTTTTATTGGCCTTAATTGCTATTTTTAAAAATCATGTACAAATAGCATAATTGGACCTAAACTAAGCATTTTTTTAATCTTTTTTTTTCATTATGTAGAGAATTATCTAAAGATTGATTCCATATAGTTTTTCTTACAAGAAAATTAACCAAAAAAAAGTTATTAAAAAAAAAAAGTCTGATATTTCAAGTTTATGGACTAGTTTGCTTAGAAATTAATTAAAAATAACAAATATAATCCAATCTTAAAAAAAAAAAATTGGAAACTAGGCATCGCGTTCTCTAATGGGTTTTAATTTCATACATTGATTCAGAAAAAAAAGTCCATCAACCATATTGCCAAAGTTGAACATTTCTCTTGAACATGCCTTAGTTTTTTAGTTGCAAATCAAAGGCTAAGGGTCAGGTTGCCAAGCCTTTTCCAAGCCTAAAACCAAGGCATCATGTGGGTTGGGAATTCAAAATTTTAAAAATGCATATCCATTTTTAAAAATGTGTACGCGTTACAAAACACATACATGTTCTTTATTTTCTTGATTATTTAAAAAATTAAATACTTTTTAGAAATGCGTACACATTTTGTGTTAGAAAATACATACGCATTTTAAAATGCGTACGTATTTCTAAAGGGTGTTTTTTTTTAAATAAATGACTTGTGTGTATTATAAAATGCATACACATTATATAATGCGTGCACATTTTTTAGTGCATGCACATTTTTTAGGCTCAGGTACCTGAAGCATAATGTATATGTGTTTTTTTAATAACGTGTTCGCATTTTCTGCGATATTTTTTTTTGGTCAAAATTTCCCCTCTTCGTGGACCCAACTTCTTGCTTTTACCCATAATTAAGCATATATATCCATTACAATACATATTCACACATTAATTATGCAATAACCATCACATCATAACCATATTTCTATATACTTTAAATCAGGTCCAGGTTTGCATAATAAGTTTAAAAAATAGCATAGTGTAGGAATATGTATAAGATAAGTGTCTCAGAATGTCTATAAGCTTGCATAAAAACATCAAAAAACTATCTAATGACTAGACCCATCAAAACCATTAATATAATGTTTACCATCAAAATTTTGATTCTCTCGAGCCCTAAACAACCTTAACAATATTGAAATTTGAATATAAAATTACACATTTAAAAGTCTATAACCAACCCGAAATAAATTCTATTTTGGACTTTTGCGTCTACTATACACACATTCAAAGGGAGTCCAAAAGATTGAGATATATAAGAAAAAGGTATATAAATGTAAAACGTTGACAAAAGGTAAGTCAAAAGTGTTTCAAGCTTTCACTTCAAATTTCTAACTCATGTTAAACGAGAGCTTACAAGTTGAAAATTTTTCATGTAAGTTTGTGACTAAAGTTCAATTTTAAAATTTTAATTTCAACCTTTGATTTTTTGGGTAGGTGATTCAACTAGTTGTTGGGCTATCTACAAGATATTCCATTGAAAATCTACACTAATGGGAACCATCCAATTTATCATTTATACTCAATTAGATTCTAAAGTTTATTAAAGGTTAGGAGATTTCCCTACAATGTAAACAAAGAAGATCTAAAATACCTATAAAAAATGGATGATTTTGCAGTCAACCAGGAGGTTAATGATATGAACACACTGCCATTCAAATCATGAAAGTTTCATGCCACATTCTCCATTACATGAGATTCATTGGAGTGGTTATTATATTTTTTATCATAATATGTGTGTGCAAGTGTTTTTTACTTCTAAATATGCAATACAAACTAAAAATGCAATGTAAAGAACACAAGACCACCTCAAGATTAGCCTAAGTTGAACACAAACAAAAGAACAATAAAGCATTGATTATACCTTTGCTTGTGTTGATCTCCTTGGTTGGCCCTTGGTTGAAGTTTGGATATGTGCTCCCTTGATGGCAATGTGATGAAAAATGGATGCAAGGTGGTTAAGATGCAATGGAAGATGGATGCAAGAGGATGAGAGCTAAGTATGCAAGTTCTTGAATGCAAAAAGATGTGTTTGATGGCTTGAGAGCTTGAGAGCTTGAGAGCATAAGTGTGATAAAATTCCTAATGTAAATGAATGAATGAGAAAGTGGGGTATTTATAGAAGAAATTGAATTCAATGGTCAGGATTGAGCCACCATGGCCAAGATGGAGGGCCATGGTGAGTTGAGGACTCACAAGCCCTCACATCTTGCCATGTGGAGGATGAAGTGTCTAAAAGACATGGTGAGATGGAAAGGGTACAAATGATGTGGAGGAAGGACAAGTGATGTGGAAGAAGGACAAGTACTTTGAAAGTACCTTGGGAGGGGAGAATATTTCCTCAAAAAGGAGCTCCTTGTTCCCAAGTGAGAATGAAAGTGACATATGAGGAATTTTAGTATTCCTAAAAAATCTCCATGGGGAAGAGAGAATTGGTTGGAAAAATAAATGTGAATATTTTATTCACATGATTGGAGTGGATAAGGTAGTTGGGAGAATAAATATGAATTTTAAATTCATATGAGAAGCACCTTGTGGATAAGACAGGGTTCTTATGAAGGAGGCTAAAAAGTACCTTGTTGATAAGACAAGGTCCTTATAATAGAAGGTTCTTGGCTTCAAGTGACTTGATGTGACTTTTCAATGATCACATGGGGAATAGGAGAATCCTTGGAGGAATAAAAAGTGAATTTTAAATTCACATGGGGAAGAGGGTCTATGCCAAGTATGGAAAATGTGAAGGGTGACCAGAAAGGTATGTTAAATATAGCAAGGGGATTAGATTAAGGTTGTGCAAATATATGATTAAGAAAAATTAATTAGAGATTAGAAGCAAGTGGGAGAATATGGGGGATGTGACACTAATCCTAATTAAGGTGTGCACATCCTAATCATGTATTAATTAAATTAATCTAGATTAGAAGAGGGTTATGGAGGATGTGACAAGGAGAGAGAAAAATGAAGAATTTAAAATTGATTTTATTCAAAAATGTCAAATGACTAAATTAAATAAATTGATATGTTTATTTAATTTAGAGAGGAAAAGGTGTAAGGTAAAGTATTTAATTCTTAAATTAAATACTTTAGGAACCTCAGGAAGAAGGTGAAATATTAATTAAATAAATCATTTAATTAATATTGACGAAATAGACAAATAGAGTAGACGAGTTTGACCATGTGAGTGTGGTCAAATTTGGATGTCTACATCTTACCCCTCTTTGAAATATTGTTAGAATAAAAATGTTTCAAATAAAAGAAAATGTAGATGACTCTATAGAGGAAGCGACTAGAAAATGATGCCCCAGCATAGAAGAAGTTGAATGAGTTGTCCAAATGGAGGGAAATGGAGGGAGATGCCTCCATCTCGAAAGAAAATGACTGTGGCGGAGGAACAGAGGAAAATGGTAGGGTATGCCCCCTCGAAAGGGTGGTTGGGGAAGAAAAAAGGGCCCCAAATGACTTCTTGATATGAAGAAACAAAATGCACGATTGGATAGAGCTCAAAAAACCAGGCAGGTTTGGCTTTTGAATGGAGTCGATCGGACACACAGTGTGCAAATAGTGGCCTGTGGAAGTTTTGGAATTAGTTAGGGCCTAAAAAGTTAAATAAAAAGTAAAAATACCCCACTTAAAATTAATTTAAATGAGGGGGGAAATTACTTATAGTAATTTTAGAGTTACTATTCCTCATTTGCACACCTGGCAGTTGAAGAAGAGAGAGAGGAGACGAGGAGCTGAGGAAACGAGGAGACGAGGAGATGAGGATGTCGGATGATTATGATGATGACATCATTCACCGAGTGGATGAGGTGCGGGAATTCTTCCATGCACACGTAGTTCCACACTAGGTTAGGTTCAAAACCCCCTTTGTGATTTTAAGCTTTTTGATGTAATTTTTATTGTTTATGCTTTTTTGAAATTATGGGTTTTGTTTTCAGGCTAGTTTAGGAAAATGGGTTTGGGGAAAAATTGAGATTTCGCCAACGGGGTAGGTAGAATAGGTTGTTAGAGGCCATGGGAGGGAAGGGAGGAAGTTACCCAATTAGTGGGTAAATTTTCCCCGAAAATAAAAAAAAAGGCACCCGAAATGGGCTGGGGGGGAGAAAGGGAAGGGCAGACTTGCCCCCAAATCAACCCAAGATAAGTCCACCCGAAAGAAAACCAACTGGGTCTCAAAGGGGCAGCCACGCCCCAGGGCAAGGGCGGTCACACCCCTAAAAGGGTGACCCCACCCCAAAAGGGGCAGTTGCGCCCCTTGAGGGGCAACCACGCCCCTTGAGGGGCGGCCCCGCCCCATAAGGGGTGGCCGCATCCAAGAAGGGGCGGCCCCGCCTCGAAAGGGGCGAGGGCGCCTGAGAAGGGGCAGCTCCACCCGGAAAGAGCGAAAGGGTCATGAAAAAGGGGAGGAAAGAAAAGAAAAATAAAGGCAAATTGGGAAAATTGGGAAACTTGGCCAAAA
Source organism: Sequoia sempervirens (assembly GCA_007258455.2). NCBI lineage: Eukaryota > Viridiplantae > Streptophyta > Pinopsida > Cupressales > Cupressaceae > Sequoia > Sequoia sempervirens. The sequence continues at coordinate 29,474 of VDFB02377074.1, read as the reverse complement.
GGGGAGTGAATAGTTAGTTAGAAGATAACCCGAGGCCGGGAATGGAGAGAATAGATCAAATGACTGACATAGCATTGGGATATGGATGTAGTGATTTGAGCAGCTACGGACACGAGAGAGACAGTCCGAGGTGTTGGTGGCGACGATGGCGGCCATGACTAGAGTGGATCACCATGCTCTAGCATAGGTAGGATTGCGACATCTAATAGGATATCTGATGGCTAGAGCACATCGAGCACTGCTAACAGCGTTGATAGAGCGATGGAGTTCAGAGACATCGACCTTTCATCTTCCGATAGGGGAGATGACAGTGACATTTGTAGGATGTATGGCAGATTTTGAGGCTCCCTATAATAGGGTGTCTAGTGAGTGAGTTGACGTTGACGTGGGAGGAGCTGGATCAGACATTGTTTGTGTTGTTTGGAAGAGAGGACCTTCCTATTAAGAAGAAGGCGTTAGATGTGGGCTAATGTTTTATGGTGGGGTTGCCAGCACTACCACTCTATTTGTGCAGGTTGATTAGTGGCTTACTGATACCAGATAGGAGCGGGCAGTTCTACAGCCTGAGTTATATGAAGTTTATTCGATATATTGTTGAGGGGAGAGAGGGGCAGTTCACATGGGGATTACATGTACTAGCACAGTTGTAAAGAGACATGCACATGGTGTGCTATCGAAGGGGGATCAGCTTGACATAGGTGACCCTATTGTAGGTATGGGCCTGGGAGCACATTAGTGTCACTAGGCCAGGAGTGGTGAGAGTAGGGACAGAGGATGAGGGAACGCCCATAGCATGGTGGTACGAGATAGAGTATGGCTGTGTATGGCACTATGAGAGCCAGGGGGATCTAGAAAGATGGAGGAGGACCATAGATGACCTACAGGAGGAGCATATAGTGTGGCACTCATACATGTTTCAGTAGTTTACTGGGTGAAGGGAAGAGGAGGTGAGACATAGGGGCCATTTCAACACTAGGTGCTTCCTAATCGAGAAGGAGCCTCGCATAGTGGAGGCACACAGGCCAAATAGAGTGGCCAAATAGTTTGGGGTTGTATAGGATATTTCACAGGGTCTAGACATGTTTTGGCATATCACACGAAAGTGGCCATGGGGGGAACCGATTTCACCAAGATTTGCTAGAGATCATTGGGAGACATTACAGCTAGTGCCCTACCTAGGGAGGACCGAAGGGGAGCGGGTGGTAGGAGTGACACGTCGATATGCCTGTTGGTTCCTCAACCATTAGTGGAAGAGGATTACACCAGAGGATCCCATTACAGAGGCAATAGGCTTTGGACCAGAGGATGAACTAAGGCTAGCAACACAGAGGAGAGGGAGGGGGAGAGCCCAGCAGAGGGGAGGTCAGGAGGTAGTTAGGATGCTGGGATAGCAGGAGGCAGGGGCCATAGGACAGGCGGAGGCAGGAGCCGCAAGATAGTCAACAAGGGTGGTGAGGAGGAGACAGTGGAGGATGGAGCAAGTGGTGCTCAAGTAGGAGAGAGAGGGTGTGTGTGGAGATGATGGATGAGCCTAAGGTGGAGGTGGGAGCTACAAGATAGCAGATGAGGGCATGGAGGAGGAGACAACTAGGGATACCTCCTATGGAGATCAAGGCCAAGGGAGAGCATGATGAGGCAGAGATGGAGGTGAGGGATGAGAAAGGATAGGAGGGGGCATGGGCCACAGGACAGCTAGCGAAGGCGGCGAGGCAAAGCAGGCAGTGGAGGAGAGCTTAGGTGGAGGACGGAGTCGAGGAGGAGCCTAATGAGCTAGAGATGGAGATGAGGGAGGAGCCTAAGGGGGAGGTGAGGGTCGTATGATGACAGATGAGGGTGGGGAGGGGGGGACAACCAAGGAGAGTGCAGATGGAGATTGGAGCTGAGTAGAAGCGTGAGCCATAGAAGGATGCTATGGATGTGGACGTTCTCATGGTGGAGTCGTTGGTGATGATACCATATGTACCACCTGAGGACCCTATCGTATTGTTGAGGGGGGCCTAGGAAAGGCTACAAATGATAGAGTAGAGGCTGAGGGTTGCAGAGGCTGAGGTGCACAGACTTGGGACTAAGGGTAGTAGGCTTGAGGTAGAGGTAGCTAGGTTACAGGCCGAGGGACAGAGGGAATATGGCTTCATTGTCGACCACCTGACCTCACAGGTATAGGATGCGGAGAGGGAGAGGGATGACCTGTGAGCAGAGGTGTAGAGAGTATGCGGTGAGCTAGCCAGGGTGACTTGGGATCAGGATAAACTATAGGTAGCGATGACAATATCATAGGCCAGGGGACAGCAGGAGCCTTGAGGGGCAACAGATCAGGTACCAGCAAAGGGTTGGCAGCAGGCCAAGAGGGAGATGGAGAAGTTGAGGGTATAGGTGACAGGGTTGTTGAGGGAGAGGACTAAGCTCCAGGACAAGGTGTCTCTGGCAAAGACAACACTTGGGGATGTGAGGTCGAGGGCAGAGACAGTAGAGGCCTAGTTAGAGATTGTGCAAAGAGAGAGGGATATGGCACATGCAGAGGTGCAAGCCCTCTGGGGTGAGAGAGACAAAGCACAGTCACAGGTACAGGCGATGCAGGGGGAGAGGCATGTTGCACGGGCACAGATAGTGACACTGCAGAGTGGTAGTCATGGGACAGGGGCAGAGGTACAAAGACTGTTATCAAGAGAGGGATTCCATAGAGGCATGATCAGTGGTTGCAAAGGAGGTGAGAGATCAACTATAGGTGGAGATCGATTAGCTGAGGATGGCCCAGGAGGTGTGGGCACAGGAGAGGAGAGTCATTAGCAGAGATCAAGATAAATATAGACATGAGTGGAATGTAGTCAGGTATCAAGTTGTATAGAGAGATGAGTACATGAGGGAGGCATCTTTCTGGATGGTCGCTTATCAGCATGCGGTTTCAAATCCAACACAGCGCACGTTTCATTATGTCTAGCAGGCTCCTCAAATGTCTGCACCATCCCAGTCACTAGGGACATGAACCCGAGGATACAGTGACTCTCAGGGGACCCTCCCTCGTAGAGGGCTGGTGCCTGACTCTCCACAAAGGTTAGATGTGGGTAGCTCTTTTGGCAGATGATAGGATATCAGATTTTGACAGTTGTAGGGTGGATGTACAGTACAGAGTAGCAGTGGTTACAATTGATTCAGATCCATGTACTTGTACTTTATTTTGTGATTATGATGTATACGATGGGTATGTATTTTGATGATATTGGTAGACATTATTATGGACTATGTGATGGACATTTGATTTTGATATTTATATGATATGCAATAGCCCTTATTGACACCATGTTATGTATATGATGGATGATTCTATTTATGCATATGTGTATTTTTATGATTTTATGATGGGTGATCATGATGACGTAATACATGTACATGTTTATGATGTTATATGTTGATGCTTATATTGATGCAACTAACGTGTGTAATGCAGAATGTGATGCATGTTTTGATGATTTTATCTATGATGGATATGGTCCTAACAATCTGTGATGCAGGTGATGATGCATGTAATTATATAAACTAATATGGAAATGTATGGATATAAAAATGAATCTAAGATGCTTAGAATAACCAAACATGATTAATCTAATCAACTTAATATGAGATGATAATGAACACGGGATAAAATTCAATGAACCTATAATGCAACATGTAATGAACACAAGTGTCAATAAGGACTTGCACGGGAGAGAGAAGGTGAATGTTTGCACAACCAAAATCATAGGTTAATGGATAGGGATGGATACAATGCAACGGAATTGATTATGAAATGCAATCCTAATTTAATTTTCCATCTTCGGAGCACTGATTTTTGCTATAGCATAAGGCACTAGGTGCTAGGGTATATGAAACCAAGGTAAGTTAGTGTCTAATGCCTAAAACAAACACAACAGACAAGAAGGCTATCCCAACGCCCCAAAGTGACAGAGAATTTGGTCGGGCCAGGTATTGGGATAACCACAAGCACAAAGGGATGCCCCAACGAAACACAAGATCTCAGAGATCGTAGTGGGTACTATGTGGGACAACCCAACAGACAAAAAAAGGATCAAGATATGCCCCTATGTTAACTAATCAAAACACACCATAATATGATAGATCATGGTGACCTTGACTAGTTGTAATAGGGAGCTCAAACAATAAACAAAAGCCAAAAGCATCAAAAGATCATAATCAATTTCAAACGCCCTTTGCCATAGGATCAAAGGGGATGGATGGGATTGATGAGGTATGTTAGGAAGGATGCATTATGTTGAGACCGAAGATGGAAACTAACTAAGATGACCCACATGACGCAGGATATTTGATACTAATCAAATCTCTCAATACTAGAGGACCCCGTTTGTGAAGAACCAGCTAGATAGGGACACACTTGACAACAAGACACAAGACACAAGACAAAAGACTGACACATCCTACAAAGCTAGGGGCTAGAGGGTCGATTAAAGATTAGCCTTGCCTACGTGAAATTGCAGAGCCCTCGTAGTTCAAAAAAGACCATGGATAAAAGTGGAAAGAGGAAAATGGAGACCGAAAATGGATGATGAAAGACACAACAGATAAATGCCTTGGGGGAGGACCAAATGATCAACCTTTTCTACATGAAAGTGTAGGGGCAATGTAGTTTGGAAAGGACAAACAACAACTATCCATGGATAAGAGTGAAAAGGGGACAATGGAGATAGATGATGGATGACTGAAATAGGATGGTCAAAATGCCCTGGGGGTAGATCAAATGATCAGCCTTGCCTACGTGAAAGCCCAGGGGCAACGTAGTTCGACAAAGACTAAAAAGACGGTTGAGGCGCGATGGGAACCAAATGGAGACCGTCATGACAAAGTGATGGAGGAAAAATGTTGATAATCTCATATTATGATGAAAAATATTAGGATTACGGATAGCTAATGATCGTCTAATGCTCAATCAAAACATGCCAAGCAGCCAAAGACGGGATGCAGATGAAGTGATAGGATAGGATAGGATAGGATGTTAGGAATTGGATGTGAGGATAGGATGGATGGAGACATGTAGTAACTAGGACACAAGGTAGATAATGACTAAGCTCTCTACAGATGAGGCCTATTACCAGGTTTTCACCAACCGTACTTATCCAAGGCACAACCAAGGGTGGTTTTCACCATAGGATGAATTTATTTCTCTTTACTATTTTTTGGATTTTTGACTTTTTTTTTTTTGGATCTTTTTTTGGATCTTTTGGTAGGATAGGACCACCCAGCTTATTTAGGTATAAAACCTCTTCAGGTGCATGATGTTGATAGGCTCTTCGAGGGGTTCCCCTTTAGGTGTGGCAACGCGGCACACCACTAATCCATAGTTTGTTGTAATAACATAAGGACCCAACCAATTAGGTTCAAACTTTCCCTTCTTTTCTCGGTCTTGTAATAACTAGATCTCCAATGTTAAATTGGCGAGGATGGAATTTCTTGTTGTAACTTCTCTTAAGATGATTTTGATACACCTGAAGATGATTGTATGCTTTGATCCTCTTTTCATCTAAGAGCTCCAATTGAGTGAGGCAAGCAACCCATGATTCTTCTTCAATGATGATATTCTTCAAGGATATTCTCAGAGATGGGATCTTGACTTCAATCGGAAAGATGGATTCAACACCATAAACAAGGTAATATGGAGTGGCACCAGTGGGAGTGCAGATAGATGTGCGATAAGCCCAAAGGGCAAGGTGGATGTGGAGGTGCCAATCTCAACCAGGGAAGGGTGGACATGGAGGTGCCAATCTTGTTGGGTACGTTGATTCTCCTTAAGGACTAGATCTCCAATGTTAAATTGGCGAGGATGGACTTTCTTGTTGTAACATCTCTTAAGATGATTTTGATACGCCCGAAGATGATTGTATTCTTTGATCCTCTTTTCATCTAAGAGCTCCAATTGAGCGATGCAAGCAACCTGTGAGTCTTCTCCAGTGATGAGATTATTCAAGGATATTCTTAGAGATAGAATCTTGACTTCAATCGGAAAGATGGCTTCAATACCATAAACAAGGGAATATGGAGTGGTGCCAGTGGGAGTGCAGATGGATGTGTGATAAGCCCAAAGGGTGGGGTGGATGTCGAGGTTCCAATCTCGACCAGTACTGTTGACAACCTTTTTCAATATTTTAATCATAGTTTTGTTAGTGGCTTCCGTCTGTCCATAACCTTGAGGGTAATAGGGCATGGACCACCGATGTTGGATATGGAAGGTGTCACATACCTCTTTTACAGCCTGGTTTTTGAATGGTTTACCATTGTTAGAAATGATGGTGGAGGGGATGCCATTTCTACAAATAATATGGTAAAGGATGAATTTGGATATTTGAGTACCCATTATCTGGGAGAGTGGTATGGCTTCCACCCACTTAGGGAAGTACTCAGTGGCAGTGATAATGAAGGTGTGTCCATTGGAGGATGGAGGATATATCTTTCCAACTAAATCAAAACCCCATTGAGAAAAAGGCCATGGTGCTATGATGGGTTGTAGATCTTGAGTAGGAGCATGTATCAAGTCCGCATGTTGCTAGAAAGGTAAGCATTTCTTCATGAAGTCGCAAGAGTCATGCTCCAATGTAGGCCAATAGTAACCAGCCCTGAGAATCTTCTTAGCTAAGGCCATACCGTTTGAGTGGGTCCCACAAACACCGCTATGTACTTCTGTTAATGCAGTGTGGGCTTCAGTCTCATTTAGACACTGAAGAAGAGTTCCATCATATCTGCGACGATAAAGAGTATCACCTACAATGGTGTAATGGGATGTACGTTGGAAGAATGACTTGCGTTGATTGCGGGTAAGGTCAGCGGGTAGGATGTTGTCATGAAGATAAGCATAGATCTCATGATCCCATGGGGATGCAGGACCTACGATTTCACACACCATCTCATTCTTAGGGACATCGTATGCAAGGATTAAAAGTTGTTCAACCAAGAATTCACACTCCGTCTGATCCTTGGGCATGTCAATTAAGGAACCAATTGTAGCCATCGCATCAGCAACTTTGTTTTGTATTTTGGGGATCAGGTCAAACTGAATAGAGGTGAAAGACTTCTTAAAGTCATTGACCATGCGTTTATAAGGTAACAGCTTCTCATCCTTTTTTAAAAACTTTTCGTTGACCTGTTTGATGACTAATTGCAAATTGTTGAAGACCCTTAAGTGAGTGATATTCCATTTGATTGCAATTCTAAGGCCGGTGAGGAGAGCTTCATATTCAGCTATATTGTACGTGCATGGAAAGGCTAGTCTAAATGACTTTGGGATGTAATCACCTTGGGGGGTTGACAAACAAGATGCTTGCCCCTGATCCGTTATGTGTGTATGACCCATCAAAGTATAGTGTCCATGTGGTGGCTTCGGCTATTGTAAAGACCTCTTCATCAAGAAATTTTGTTAACAAAGGATGTGCATCAACCAGGGGAGCATCGATTAATTGATCTGCTATCACCTGTCCCTTCATAGCTTTGCGGTCCACATATTCTATGTCAAAATGCTTAGCAACATGACCCATTAAGCCATTCAACCAGTCAAAGTTTTTCTGGATAGAAAATACTTAAGCAGGACAAATTTTGATATTAACTTGACTGGATGATTGAGCATGTAATGTCTAAGCTTCTATGAATAGAAAACTACAACTAGGCAGGCCTTCTCCATTGAAGAATAGTTAAGCTCATAGCCAACTAAGGTTCGACTGATATAGTAGATTGCTTGTTCTCTAGATGACTCATCATGTTGTGCTAGCAGTGCCCCCAGTGCCACTAGAGTAGCTGAGATGTACAATAAAAGTGGCTTCCTTGAGATTGGAGGCATAAGGATGGGAGGATGACCCATGTATTCCTTAATCTTGTCAAAACCTTGCTAACACATAGGATCCCACTTGAAGGATGTATTCTTTTTCAGGAGGTGGGTGACTGGTTGACACTTGTCAGGTAACTGTGCTATGAACCTTCTGATGGACTGTAGCTTACCTTGGAGACTCCTTAACTATTTCAAGTTGCGAGGTGGAGGCATATCCATAATTGCTTTGACCTTGGTCAGATCCACTTCTATACCTCTCATGGAGACAATGAAGCCTAACAACTTTCCTGAGGTAACCCCGAACACACACTTTTTCGGATTGAGGCGCAACTTGTAGTGCTCTAGTCGTTCAAAGATCTTTTTTAGGACTGTAGGGTGTTCTGCTCTGGTTCTTGGTTTTCCTAAAAGATCATCAACATAGTCTTCCATGATGATGTGGATAAGATCATGAAAGATGATTGTCATTGTGCATTGGTAGGTTTCCCCTGCGTTCTTAAGACCAAAGGGCATAACATTATAACAAAATGTAGCCCAAGGTGTAGTGAAGGCTATCTTATGTTGGTCCTCAAGTGCAATTCGAATCTGATTGTATCCATAGAATCCATCCATGAGGGAAATCATCTCATTCCCTACAGTTAAGTCTACCAACATATCTATGTTCGGCAAAGGAAATTAATCTTTAGGACAAGCTTTGTTGAGGTCACAAAAATCTATACAAACTCTGATAATGCTGATCGGTTTGGCTATAGGTACTATGTTTGAGATCCATTCTAAGTAGTCAATGGGCCTTATGAATCCAGCTTCCAATAATTTCTCCAACTCTTTCTTAACTAGCAAGGCTACTTGAGGGTGCATTTTCTGAAGCTTTTGCTTAACCGGTTTTACATCAAAATGCACATCTAGATGGTGTACCACCAAGGCAAGGTCTAACCCAGGCATGTCTGAATATGCCCATGCGAAATTAGTTTTCCTTCCTTAAGGAGTTGGATGAAGGTAGAGTGTTCTTCTGAGAGAGCTTTGGCTACATATGTGATTTTGGGATCCTCTTAAGTTCCCAAATTTACCTCTTGTGTTTCCTCGATCAAAATGGATGATCATTCAGACCACTGTGTTCCCACAAGGGGAAGATGATCGTCCCCATCTTCTGGTGCCTCGCTAAGGTTTTCACCATCAGATACGTCCTTTGTTTTGACATTTTTTGAGTCAAGAAGTGCCTCAAGGAGGTTTTCACTAGGTGACCCTTTTAGATTTTTCTTTTTCTTATTTTTGTAACTAGGGTGTTCATCGTCCCCAATCCCATGAGTTGTACATAGATATCCATTGAGGGAAGTGAGTTAATAGGTGTGCTTTCACGTAGGTCCCAATCTATGAGTTTGGGATGGCGAAGGGAAAGGATGATGGTGCAAACAAATAGGCATTCGAACATGGAGGAAAGGCCTTCGTGATCTACATCATCGTACACGTGTATGATACACTCTTCCTCTGGTATATCTTCCAAAATACCATCGTCCACACTGACGTTGTTAGAAGTATGAGTCGATGTTGCAGGACCCTTTTTCTTTTTGTCATAGCCTAAGCCTAAATTCTTTGGGTGTATGGAAGTGTCAATCAGTTGATTTCTTCCTAGCTCTCCTGGACCAAGACCTCCCCCCTGATAATTGGATTTCTTAGCGTACTTAGAGGGCCAAGGATACATCTCTTGAAAATATTCTTTTAGAGGGGGAGTGGGTTCAGGTTCTTCACGATATATCCATTGTCTTATATCATCTTCAGGCATATATTGTGGTAACACGAGAGATACATAAGTGTTGGTTCCCACATTTTTGGAGCTCAAGGTGACTGCCTTTTGTTTTTCCTTCGGTGCGGACTTGGAGGGTTGACCATATGTATGTGGTGAGGGTGGCATGGTTTTCACATTCAAAGTAGTACGCATCTCATACTCACCACATCCCTTGTCAATGATTTGGACCTTGGTGATAGTGGAATCGGATGTAGAAGATGGAGCGGATGAGGTGGTGGGTGATGGATTAGATGACGGATTGGATGAGGATGCTAGCGGTGGTCCCATTTCCACTCCTAGACAATAATGGGAATGAGGGAAAGAAGCTTCGAGTGAACGAGAGTATTCAAATGGTTGGGGATTAGGTTGTATCGTAACCTCCATTCCATTAAACAAGAACTTTAAGCATTGATGATAGGTAGACAGGATGGCTTGCATGGCATGGATCCATGGTCGGCCAAGAAGAAGGTTGTAGGGGAGGTCCAAATCAAGGACATGATAAGTGGTGTATTGTATAACTAGGCCAACTTGAATTGGAAGATCAATAACCCCCTCGAAATCCCTTTCTGCATTATCATAAGCCTTTATAGTGATGATCTGATTGCTTAAATCAGCATGGTTATATCCTACCTACTTTATGAACCTTAATGTGCAGAGATCAAGAGTAGAGCCATTATCTATCAAGACTCTCTTTACTTTATGTTGAGCGACTATAACCTCTATATGGAGGGGTCGATTGTGATTGGAATTGATGGTAGGTATGTTGTTTTTACTTAAACCTAGTTGGTAGGTTGATGAAAGGTGTCCTACCAAAGCTTGGAACTGTGTGGGGTCGATGTTGTTGGGGACAAGGGCATCCTGTAAAGCTTTCGTCAAGATTTATTGATATATAGGAGAATACCTTAGAGAATATAGGATAGATATTTGTTACGGTCTTTCCTAGATGGTCAAGGATGTTATACTGAGAGCTCACAGGAGGTGATGGGGCTGATGCGGAGGCTCCAGGGATAGAAATGCAAGTGCGGCAAGTGGTAACAACACATTGAGGCTCCTTTCCTTTGACATGTATCATAGACACATACAGTTCCGCTTGCCCAATATGTGTGATGAGAGTCTCATAGTTAAGTAGGACATTCTTGTAGGTGATATTATTAGTGTTGTTATCCTAGTTGTTATTATTACTAGGTCCAAGATTTGCATTGGATGTGCTAGGACCTTGGTTATGCTTGGGGAAAGCATTTTAATATATCTGTAGCTAAGCATTGGAAAAAGGTGTCGTGTTGGCATCCACATGTATATCACTTTGATCTATGAGATCCTGGATGTACGTTTTCAGACTCTAACACTTATTTAAGGTGTGCCCTTTAATCTTGTGAAACTCACAATATTCATTCTCTTTAAACCAGACTGGTTTAGGTTTGGATTCATCGAGTGGCTTGGTCACAGGATATGTAATCGGGTAATTGACCTGTAACAACCTATTGAAGACAACGCTCAAGGGTTCTCCTAATTGAGTGTATTGACGTATACCGTTCCCCTGATTGTATTGATTGGATTGTTGAGGGGGTCGAGGTGCCCCCTGTGGCATGGATATGGTGTTGGGCATGGATGGTTGTTGCCTCTAGGAGGTATTGGCCACTTGAACATTTTTAGTATCAGTAACGACATCGTTGACTGCATTCTTGTTCTTATTCCAGTAACGAGATTTGTCACTGGATGACTTGTCCTTATCCAGGTTGTACAATTTAATTTGTCCTTTAGCGATAAGCACTCTCTCAATAATTGGGACCTTTTCGATAACCTCTGCAAAGGTAGTGACACAATGAAGATTAAGAGCATGTTCCATTTCAGGATGCACATTAGCCACAAAAAGGGTGACCATTTCTTTCTCACTAGGAGGGGATTTCATACGGCTAGCTACAACTCGCCACCTTTGTAGGTATTTAGCAAAATTTTCTCCATCATGTTGCTTCTCCTTCAAGAGGTCTAGAGTGTCAATGTCCTCCAAATTAAAGGAAAATTGTTTGACAAACTGTTCAAAAAGATCAGCGAAGGAAGAAATTGGCCCCTTCTTGAGAGCCATGAACCAATCTAAGGCTGGCCCTCCTAAGCTTCTAGGGAATAGGTGCAAGAGATAATTGTCATTATGTTGGACATCCTGACATTGTGACTAGAACTCCTGCAAATGGGCCTTTGGATCTTTAGTTATTGTATACTTTTCCAACTTGGGTATCTCGAAATGCTTCGAAAAGGGGACGAGTGAAATCAAAGAATCAAATGGATATGGGAAAATCTCCTCAAATTTGAAGGATTATTTGGACGTACCCGCTTGTAGGTCTTTCAATGCAGCTTTGAGCTCCTCCAGCTCTTTATTGGTGGGTGGAGTTGGATTAGACGGATTGGGTGAATATTGATGTGATGAAGATGGGATGAAAGCATTGGGATCATATGAGGGTGTAGGTTGATACTGATTATCATAAGGTGGTTAGGATGATGACTGATTTTGGTAATAAGAGGTGGAGGGTGCATGTTGTTGAGGTGGTTGTTGCTGATAATATGAAGTGGATGGGGCATTGTGTGGAACTTGGTAGTACGAGGATGTGGAAGCGCCTTGTTGTTGTGATGACATTTTTTGGTAGTAAGATGTGTACGGAGCACCCTGTTGATAGGGTGGTTGTTGCTGAGTGTAATATGGATTGGATTGGTAATTACAGGAAACGTTTGGTTGCTATGTAGCATACGATGGCAGTTGTGGATTGATAGTTTGATGGTAGGGATTAGTGTGTGATTGGGGAGGATTAGTGTAAAGTGGTGGTTGAGTCCATGGTGGATTCTGAGAGGCCACATGGATATTTGGTTTAGCATAAGTAGTGTATGTGCTGGATGGATGGTAGAGATATTGCGCGAGAGGATTATGTTGCGTTTGTGTGGGAATGTCCGTATGTGATTGTTGATAAGGAGGGTGAGAGGGGATGTGTTCTTGTTGTGGTATTTTTGCAGAGGAACCATGAGGTGATTGTTGAGGGTGTGATGCAATTTGTGTTGCCTGATGAGGAGGTTGTATATGAGCGACAGTATGCTGTTGTGGGTTCGGAAAATTTTGTTGTAGCATGTTCTATTGTGGAATTGAAACATTTTGTTGTAAAGGTTGTTGATGATGTTGTTGCATGGCGATGGAAATGACAACGGTATGTTGTGGTGGTGTTTGAGAGGGGATAGTTGCATGCTACGACAGTGCCTGTGAAGTAATGGATTGATGAGGATTAACGTGAGGTTGTTGGAACGCCGAAGTATTACCCTAAGGGGGCAATAGGAGATTGAATGTGGGTGTAGGTCCTGGTGGTGGCGTTGATGCAAGAAAGGGATTGCCCCCAGTGTGGATGAGTGGTTGACCAGGATACTGAGGTGGGAGTGGTAGAGCAGACGAGATGTTTTGTGGCATGCCATAGGCATAGGGATCATAAGGATCAGATGGTGTCGTAGAGGCTGCAGATGGAAGGGGAGTATAATTGGCAACTTGATGTATCACAACATTTCAAAACTTAAGATGATAGCAGTTATCTATGGGTGTACCCTCAGGAACATAGGAATTTCTAGGAACATTCTATGGGTCTTGATGCACTAGAGGATTCTAGGTGTTGGAGTACTGTGATATGTCAAAACCAGATGGTAATTTGACTCCCTTCATGAGTAGAGTGGCAATGATCTTATCCCCATGCTCATCGAGGAGGTGATCTTTCATCTGAACATTAGTGGGATTGCTTAGGTGTTCATCAACAGTGACTTCAGGCTGGTTAATCATGTTTTTGTCACTGGGTAGTGAAGTATTTTGATCGTCGGTGTTAGATTGTGACGAAGCACCGTTATGAGGATCTTGAAGGATGTTCACACCGTTGTTAGGATCCTGAGAGATGTTTTCCCCATTGTTAGGATCTTCAAAGATGTTTGCCCCGTTGTTAGGATCTTGAGGGATGTTTGACTAGGAACCTTGACGTTGTTGTTGTGCCATTTGCTTCTTGGTTTGTGATCTAGTCTGAATGGGCATGAAAATGTAGAACTACTGGGTGGACTAAGATGAGACTAGACTTAATGCAAGGATGACCTAAATGACGGTTGGAAGATTGATTGGATTGGATTAAGGATTGATTGATGGAATGATGAGATCAGATGATTAGATAAGGGTTGATTTGGATGATTAGATAGGATTGATTGGATAATTGGATAGGATTGAGATTGGATAAGGATTTATCAGTAAAATGATTGATAGGATTAGATGATGGATCAGGATTGGTTGACGAAACGATTGACAAGATTAGATGATGGATGATGTAAGCGATTCTAAACCCAGTTCGGAAATCACCCTAGGTGACTTAAGGCATTGGTTGATTGGATTGAAGGACAGATAAGGATTACGGCACCAAATCCACCTCAAGATGGAAATGGATTGATTAGGCTAAGGATGATGACTTATGACACTGAATCCACCTCAAGGTGGAAGTGGATTGATTGGGCCGAGGACAACGACTAATGTGTAGGATAACGATCAAATTCAGATGCCTAGGTCAATTCAGATAATAACCTCCAAAACAAGGTTTAGGGGATTTGGATCAAGAGAATGATGATAAATGATGCAACCTACAGATGCTCTAAGAGTGCCTATATGATATGGGTGATGACTGAATGACCTTTGGAAAGTGAAAATGGACTAAATAATGAATTACGAGTGAACGAAAGGGGATGAAAGTCTTTAGATCACAACAAACAACAAGGTCTTAGGTCCCCAACTGTTTTATTTTCTAGATTGGGTTAGGTTGCCTAGTCAAGAGGCAAGGTCGTTTATTCCCTTGGTGTGGTCGCTTGTTCCCAAGTCCCGGTCACCTGTTCCCAAGGCCTGGTCGCCTATTCCCAGGTCCTGGTTGCCTGACTAGTTTTTGGACTTGTTTAAATAAAAAATGAGGTCAAACCAACTATTGGAACGGGCAAATGAGCCTGACAAGCGGCGAAACGAACTTACTAGATGATGGAACGGGTTCCCCGAACGGTGAAACGAGATCCCTAAACAAAGAAACGGATTCCTCAAATGGTAAAACGGGTTCCCCAAACGATGAAACGGGTTCCTTGGACGGAAAACAAACTTTGTAAACAGACGAATGTGTTCACGAAATAGGAGAACAGACTCTCGAAATGGGGAAATGGGCTGACAAAATGACGAAACAAGTGCTTGGAATGGGAAAATGGACTGATAGAATGATGGAACGGGTGCTTGGAATGGGAAAATGGACTGACGGAATGATGAAACAGGAGACAGAATTGACTATTTAAGATGCAAAAACACTTGTTTGGGCGTGGTTGCCCCTCTTCAAGGCACGGTCGCCCCTAGACAGGGCCTGGTCACCCTTGGACTAGGCCTGCTTGCCCCTCTAGGTGAAAGATGGACAATTTTGACTCAAACAGATTGGAAAATGACTGAGACAAAGGGCGAGGTCACCCCTCTTAAGGTTGGGGTCACCCCTGGAAAGGGCAGGGTCGCCTCTGTCAATAGAGTTGAACTTGACTTAGGAAAAATGGCTATGGAAAAGGACATAAAACACTTCAAACAACAAGCAAAAGGGCAAGACTGACTTGACTACTAAAGGGTCGCCTCTGTCAATAGAGTTGAACTTGACTTAGGAAAAATGGCTATGGAAAAGGACATAAAACACTTCAAACAACAAGCAAAAGGGCAAGACTGACTTGACTAGGAAGTTATGCACTGGTTTTTCACAAAAAAGACAGTTCAAGCAGCACAAATCCTATGATTAGTATGAAGGGTATGGCCAACACGGTTCTCTAACTAGGCTAAACAAGGCGATCTAGGGAGTCCTCGATATATGCTCGGTACGTGAGGCACAATCATGAACACCAGCCCATCACAAGCATGAGTCAGGAACCCCAACGAGATATTGAAGGTTCTGACCAACTCTTTACATCTATCTAGGTATCACCCTAGTTTCGACGCTCTGCTAGACACAGCATGACTGGATTGGGGTACAACTTTGGCTCTCCCCCTTTATATACCCCGTCAATACACGTGGTTGGGATCATCCCTTGGGGTGATGAAATCCCCAAGCAGGTCTCACTAAGAAGAGAACGCTAACCATTTTCGGCTACTTCGTAGGCTCACACGAAGTGCAAGGGGAAAGCTTGAACGATATAACCTCCCCTTGAGTAACACAAAGGACTTAAGTAAGCTATGATTTCTCTTCACCCAGGATCGCCAAATGGCGCAAGGGGATTGGATATGTCAATAGCTTACTTACAAACAAAGCATACAATTTATTGACTCCCCTACTTAGACTATGTGCCTAATTAGTATGAAAAATGAAAACAAACATGCTAACTAAAGCTTTGGTCCTTTCATCCTACAACAAACGTGTTAGTAGTTTTAACCTTTGTTCTTCGTCAAGCGTGAAATAACTTCACAAACATTAGTAAAAAACCTTCATAATCACCAACAACATGAGTTAGGGGTCAGTAATAACTAAACGACATAAAATAATCTATAAAAATGATTTAAAATGCTATTTTTTTACCTTATAGAAGACTTTGTTTATGCCTAGTTGCTCGTCTTCTGGTCCTGGTCACCCTTCTATAGGTCCCAGTCGCCCCTCTAATCAAAACAAAGAGCTAAGCGGGTTGTTCTGTCTCAGACAGGCGTTTGTGTCTGGGCCTAGTCATCCCTCTATAGGTCTTGGTCACCCCTCTGGTTAAAACAAAGATCTAAATAGATTGTTTTGTCCCAGAAAGGCATCAAGAATAAAGTCGAATCAACCATTCTATCAAATTGGAAATATGAGGAATTTCATGTGTTGCAATCTGAGAGTTTAAATCAGTTGAATCGTTGCATGTGAGTAGGAAGGTGGTAGAATTGTTAGCTTATTTGTAGCCTTTGGAAGCTCAAATTTTAGTATATATAGGTGCTCTCTCTAGCATTTGTTACACTTTTCATTTTGATTTCTCTGTTGTTACTCTACTGTATTTTCTGTGCAGAAATTATTTTAAGAGTTTTAGTGGAGAGAGAATTATTTATGAGTTACAGTTGTTGAAAATTCTTGAGAGGAGGCTAGATTTTGGAGTTTAGTTGAATATAGAAGGATTAGAATTTGTGATTGTGGAGGTTGAAGTTGGAATGAAGCATTATCAGTTGGAACTCTATATCTAGGCATGTTGATTTCTATTCCTCTATTGTTTATATTTAAAAGTTTATTTGATTATAAATGCCTTTGTTTGGAAAAGATTGCTTTTTGGAATGCTTGATATGCTTGTTCTTATGAACTTAGTTATTTCCTAGAATGGAATATTCGTGTGGATTCTTGATTAAAGTCTCAAATTAGTGAAACCTTGTTATTTGGGAATACATTTATATTATGTGAAGTATGTCTGGCTTAAATGCTATTAGAACTATACTTAGTTCATTAAGTCTATATGTATATTGCATGATGTAGAATATGTTGCTATTTTATAATGCTTTTATGAAATTGTCATTTTGAACTTAAGAGGTTAGCATGGTTATTCCTAGAGTTAAGGAAATCCATGGGAAAGGGGGAAACCTAGCTAGACACTAGTATGTGTGCATGTATGGTTAGTGTGGTTATACCTGGGGTTAGAGAAATCCATGGGAAAGGGTGTAACCTAGATAATCAATTTGTTATAGACTTGGATATTCCTAGGGTTATGGTAATCCATGGTTAAGGGAACTACCTTATTGAACATTTTGTTATGTTATCACCTTAGATTGAATGTGTTTTATGTTAATGGTCAAAACCAAATCAAGTTAAAAGGTGGGTGGACAGATGAATCTCCCTCAAAGTACTGGGTGTTGAATTCTTTGGCCAAAGTAGTGTAAGTAGTCCATGTTTACACTGTCAATTCACTGTGATCCACGATTGCATTCTAGGTAGGAAAGTCGTACATGTAGGTTATAGCCAATGAATGGTAGCTCTAGATATGTAGGACACAACACTATGCTCAGGAAGGTCAAGATTATGGGGTTACCAAACCAATCTCTCTGTCAAAGGGTAGGGTCATCTTACCAGTTAGGTAGATGTGCGGGAGACCGCACTAAGTCCATGGTTGGTGGAAAAGTGCTTGAGTAATGCTCTCCCTCATATAGTTGGCGATCAGGATTTGAGGATGTAGCACTAGTTTGGGGACACCTAAAATGTATGCATCAGTGATGAGAACAACTAGGAGGTATGCACCAACATGGGGACATCTAGATCATTGTATTATGTTTGTATATATATCATTGAGCTCATGGAAACTATGAAATTAAACATGTATCTCTATTCTTATTGAGAAATTGTAAATGGGAAATATTATCATAAAATTATATAATGTGAAATCATTACTTGAATTATTGAAATGATTCTTTTTTATGCAATGGAAAAGTTTGAAATGGTTATGTTTCAAATGTGCATCTTGTTATTCATATGAAAAGGAAAAAAAAAAATTCATAATGTTAGTAGCATAAACTTTCACTTGTGAGTAAAACATAGTAAAAACAATGGGTAGAACAATGGGAATGCCACAAAATATTTATGTCTACAACCAACCTTTACTGCTGCTAGTGGACACATCACCCTTTATGAGTATATTATAAACAATGGTGAGAATTAATATTACAAAATATTTTCTCAATACGCCCTAAGTGCCTAGAGATAGTTTCCAAGGATGTTGGAACCATGATATATGACATAGGATTTACAAGGTGGATGGCAACTAAGCCTAATAGGATTGAAGGAGTCGAGATCAAGGTTTGGGGTTCTAGAATACTACACCTTTGAGGTATGTTGGTAGAAATTTTTTGGAAGCTCGTGATATAGTGGAGGTTGAAACTTAGGGATCCTCAATATTATGGGGTGTGAGGATCTGGGTGAACAGTTCCTTCAAATGGAGTGCAAGGAGGGAAATTGAATTATAAAAGCTAATCGAAGATAAGGGAGTGTTGTTGGGGTATAGGGAATAAAGGTGAGGCATGTCAACAAAGAAAATTTCAAATGTCTAAGACATGAGGAATCGGGGACTTGAGGGAAATGAAGACGGATGCCAACATGGGAAAGTTTAGATTTTCAACAATTGAGATAAAACGTAGTTTGGTGAATGGGGAACCAACAAAAAAGGTACTAAGGTAAAAGAAATCTTGAAAACCTACATTAGACATATATCAAGAAAATGCGGAATGAAGAAAAAAACTAATAACGTGAGAAAGCTCAAAATCCTACCTAAAGTAGGAAAGTGATCCAAACACTTCCGAACTTAAATGAATGAAAAATGAGATATTACATTCATTATAAAAGGTTGACACAACTTTGTGTTTTCACTCAAAAAACACGCATAACATTTGAACCATGTATCACTTTTTAAATTTCAAAGTTCTATTACACTCTAGACTTTGTTGGTTATAGATTTTTAAAAAATAAAAATTTATTATTTTTTTTTATCAAATTAAGATTGTCAAAAAATATTATTTAAAACACATCAAACAATTAATAAATAAAAAATAATTTTAAAGAAATTCACAAAAATATATCACATCCACCCATATACCCTCATCTATATATAAAATATATATTTTCTTCAAATTAAATCACCCAAAATAACACATAATTTTTATTTTCTAGTTCTTAAAGAAAAATTCTAATTGCAATTGTTAAAAACTCTTGAATTTAAAACCCAAATGCACTATAAAAGTGACAAATTAAGAAACCATTAGCCATGATAGAGTTAGTGAAAGTGGTGAAAGGGGCCTTATTGGCATGAAATGGCAAGATCTAACAACATGGGCAACTTGAAAAGTATGAGGGAATTGATTGGCCTGGCTAACTAAAAGAGGTTGTAGGTCGATTTGAGAGCATTAGAAATGGAAAAGCTAGAGTCTATAGTGTTGGTTTAAGAAGATTTGTTGGCCAACGGCCAAGTTATATTTGGTAAACTTATTCAATCCATTCCCTATTTCGATAACTTGGTCTGATAAATCAACTTCAATCCAACCCTCTGCCAAATATGTCTAGAGGCAGAATTTCATAGCCATGATAGTTTGTTGTCTGACGACGTCATCTATTGAATGTGTGATCTCATTTGAACAGTAAGCAAGGGGAGAGAAAACGAAACAATGAAATGAATATCTTTGTTTGTTTAAACATATCTTTCTTTTGAAGCAAATTCAATTTGGTGATATATCTCTATTCCTATCCTCCAGGGATGCCGCCCACCTGTTCTAATCCATGGGGGAGATGTTATAGTCTTAAGAGCCGTGTATTATCTTAAGAACCAGTTTAGGTTTAGATTTCAGTACTTAGAACTTGTGCAACCTAACAAGGAAAGCTACTGATTTGTCCTTATTCATTAAATTATTGGCTTCTCACAACCTGCAATTGCAAATATATATGCGTCATAAATCTACTACTTAAGAAACAAAAACAAAAAACAAAGTGAAAATATAACACCACCTAATATATGAAGGAACAATCTACCAACTCCTTACCTACCTTCGACACTTGATTAATACTCTAAACAGCTGCACCTCCCTGACAAAGATAAGAAACCAGATTTTTAGTGAAAGGCCAAAACATGCTAATAAATGCCCACCATTCTCATTAGTCTTTGTGAGCATTGATAAATTTGGTGAATATGTTTATGTAACAGGCAGTGTTATCTTAATCAAAACAGGCAGTGTTATTTCTTTACAGGTATCAGAAATGTTGAGGATGGTTGTCACAGGCCTGATTGCACTATGGTTGGTAACATCAGGCAATAATAATATCAAGGGTTATGGGAGGATGATTATGAACCAGGTTGATGAGCCATGTGAGGAGATTTATACAGTTGAGGAGGGAGAGACTCTGCAGACAATAAGTGAGAAGTGTAATGCTCCATTTATATTAATGGACAACCCCCATATTCAGGACACAGATGATCTCTCCCAAGGCCTTGTTCTCAAAATCACCTCGTTGGATAATCAACAGCAAAGAGAATGATTACTTGTTTTGAAAACAGATAAAACTTTCTTATCTGGGATCATGGGGATTGTGTTTTCTGTTTTAATTCAATAAATGAAATCTATTTTATGGTTCTGCAGAAGAACTTTGTTTTTCTTCCTGGAGATCAATTAGTTTTGAGACGTTAAGTGTTGTTTTGTCCTCTCTATGAAAGTTAGTTTTGGTGAACTTCTGGTTTAAAAGTTGGAGAAAGTTTAATAATGTCCCTTGAATTTAGCCTTTCCATTTAAGGTTGGATTTTGCAAAATCTACCCTTTCCAACCTATCTAAGAAAGTAATGGGTGTGCCTTCTTACTACCCATCTTTTTTTTGTGAATATGTGTATTTCTATCTTTTATTAATATAGATTTAGACGCTTATTCATCAAAAAAATTGAATTTAAGTAATGTAAATGAGTTACCACATTTAGGAAGAGAGATAATAACGAGGTAAAAGGAGGGGCATTAGCTGGACTACTTTGATAAATTATGTTTGGGTTTTCCATATTAATTTGTCTTAAATAAAACATATCTTTTATATAAAATATTAGGCAAAATAATTAAATAATAATAATTATAAATTTGTCTTAGAATTAAATAGTTAATGTTTGAAGTAAAGTGTTAAAATAATTGTGGAAGTTAAATATAAACAATAAATATGCTTATGAAAAGAGGAAAAGAGTATGTTTTCTATGTTTTTATTTATATTGTTAGATGATAATGTAAATTTAAATTAAATATTTTAAATCATTCAAACACAATAAGCGCAGAGTCTTATTTGTGACCTAATTACTAATTCAATTATAATAAAATATGAAAAATGTACAAAGTAATTCTAAACATCAAAATAGCAAATGAATTGGACTAAATGTGCCTTTTTGGATTAATACATACTAGGACTAGACTAGAAATTGACTCAAAAGGGGCTACAAAACAAATTTCACGAAATTTGGAGCTTGGAACTTGGTTGCAAAGAGGTGGTGCACCCAACATGGAAGAGAAAGCCAATAGATCTACCAGAGGCTTCAAAGTTTCAAAGACTGTTTAGAACTTAATACTATTCATTTTCTAACTTGAACACTTCTCATGACATAGAACAAATCATGGAGTAAAATTGCAAAATAGGTGTCAAATTAATAAAAATAAACTACAAGAATGAGAAAATCATAAACTAGGAAAAGCACATCTAGAATCTGACTTAGTGGCCATTGGAACTAGAATAAGAGTCCATTATGAGCTCACAAACTAAATTTTATACAATTATGAGTACAATATCGTTGTAAGAAGGGAGTGTGTCTTGTATAGAGAAGAAGTCATACACTATACCTAGAAGGGAGGAGAGGTCCTAGAACTCGCACCCAAGGTGGGGCCCCGTAGGGAGGAAAAGTCATAACCTTGGAAAAGGCTAAAAATTTACAAGAAGCTTGTCCTTTATCTCCCAATTATTTCTTTGAATTGGCACATAGTTTGATTCTTCATTAATTCTTTTTAAAATTAGTGTGATTCTCCATTGACTCTTTTCAAAATAACTTCCAAGTGCAAAAGTGCCATAGGTTACACTTGTGAAACAAAAGGGATAAAGGGGAAGCTCCCTAAGTCATCCATTTATGGGAATTCAAGCGTGCAAATATATATGGCATGTGTATATTAATATAAAACTAATAAAATAATATCTATGCTAAGAAATCACACTAATTTAAAGCATAAACATTAATCGAAAAATATGATGTAATGTGTGAATGATAATTGTGTGCTACTTGGGAGATAACACAAAGTAGTCAAAATAAAATAAAAATTGACAAATGTGGTATGGATAGATAGGTGGCTAACGTATGAAGGTGACAACTAATTTGATGTGAAAATGACAAAGCATGCAAAAGTTATTACATAAATATTATGATTAGGTATTCAAAGACTCATCATGGTGAAGGGTGAAATACAAAAAAAAAATAGAAACCCACTAAATGTTGCACTCTTAATCATGCAGTGGACATAGGATCATGATTAGTCGGTCATATGTGACTATCTTAACTCTTAATTAAGTAATTTGATCAACACTATAGTCTTTTCTAGATAATTAAGTTATCCTAGACTGCGTTATAATTAGGTATCTAAGTCAACATGGATGGTAGCCATGGAATAATTAAGTATATATAAGATATAATGGTTGATTTAGGATCATCATATTACAAATTGTGTTCTTATTAGTGATATTTGGAAGTTTACCACATCAAAGTGGCTTAATATTCTCAAGTATGATCAACTATTTGTAGCATATTTCCTACTATACTCTTCTCCTATGAAAGTTATTTCATTACAATAGGTATCAAAGCATGATATTGACACTCGAAGGGAAACAATCAAGGTAATTTTTTTACTTAAAATATCAAATTGTGAAGTGCATGTCTCTCTTAAGTTGGCAATTTTTTTGTTTATTTTTTAAAGGGTTTCTCAATACCATATTAAATCACCTTTGTTATATGCTCCTCTATCTATATGATCTGGTCTTAGAGGTTCTTTGTGGTGTTGGGCCACTACAGGCAGAAATGGTAAATGACCTTGGCAGCCTTAATACTTTTCTCTGTCTACTACAATTAGATTTCTAGTTGAGTTTGTGTAGAAGTGCAACTCTTGATAAACTATTGGGTGTTTTTTCTGGATGAGCTCATCCTAATATTCTTTTTTTATGGTGTGCTTTTGTGACACTAAGTTAGTTTGTGCCCCAGTGACCAATTGTTGTAGTTGTTATGGCAAAGGGAGGGACTAGTTCCTAAAAACATGTGGGATATCCTTTTGTAGCACGTCTATGGAATCCCTAAGCTGCTCAATTTGTTGGGCATGCTCTTGTAGTATCTCAACCCTTGTTGTTGCATGGAAAATATCCCCCAATTATATTTTTTGGATAGGTGACATCCCAGAGAGATTCACCTATGAAATGACTAGTGGAACTTGCAGTAATTGGGGAGAATGTGTCTAGTTGAATTTGTTGTTTCTTGGCCAAGGAATTCTTAATGGAAGAGATGGTATCTTGATGGTTGGATGTGTCTTTGGATTCCTCCTTATCCTTCTTCGGATCTTCCCTAGCCTCCTCTTTATTTCCTTCTAGTTCTTTTTTTTCTTCTTCTCCTATGTCGAGAGGGGCATTCTCCCATCCTTTGAACACCATCTTACTCTCTTCAAGGACCTGAGAGACTTGCAGAAGAAAGATCCCCCTGAGATAATGTTCTATTTCAATCAACTATGAAATATTGCACACAATGCACAAGTGTTACATGTCATTCCTTACTTCAACATCTTGCTCTTGTTTCCTTCTCCAAACCTTTGCAACTTTCTTCTTTTTCTCTATCTTCTTATGTTGAACTTGTGGCTTAACAAAACCACTTTTGCAAAAAAAATCTTTATGCCCAAAGTTATTGCACTTATAGCACACAATGCTATATTCAGGGGCTAAACCATTTCTCCTCATGTTAGTTTTCCAATTAGCAACCCTATGGCTAAACTTATTGCATGCATAGCAATAACTATATAATGAATGGGAGACACCAACATTATGTCTTGGATGCACAAAAGAGTTCCTTCTCACATAATCATTCCTACTTTCCATACTTCCACAATCATTAGCCTTATGACCAAACTTATCGCAAGAGTAACAATAACCATGAAAAGATTGAGAGAACCTGGAATTAGTAGTCTATTTGGGAGGAGATCTCTTGAAGCTTTTCTTTTGATTGTTGAACTTTCTAAAACTATCATCCAATTCCTTTCTTTCTTCTTTGACTTCTTTAGAATCTTCAACAAATTCCTTTTCCCTTTTCATTTTAGGGATATCAGCTTTTGAGTTTTGACCTTTTTCATATCCAAGACCACCCTTTTCCTTCACAGATTTTTGAGTACTAATTAACTCATCAAGAATATTAGAGATTTTCTTGAGCCTTAGACCTTTGTCTATTTGATCCTTTGATTTCTCCAATTCTTTCCTCAGGGAGACAATTTCTTCTTCATGTTTGGAGCATTCTACTGATTTTCCATTTAGCTTATTATTCAAGCAATCTACAACCCTTTGACCTTCTTCAACTTGAACTTTTAAGTTGACGATTGTCTCTTTTGATTCCTTGAGTTTGATCTTCAATTCTCCACTTTCTCTTCTCGCAATATCCAAATCTTCTAGTGCTAAAACAAGTTCTCCTTCAAAGTCTACTTCACAATCTTCTACATTAATACCTTCCATATCTTCATGCTTCTTTACTTTGAGAGGATTCTTCTCTTTTAACATTGCATCAATTCTCATGTGTTCCTTAATAGGATCTACCTCAATTGTTAGGCTATATCAAGGCACTTATCTCTAATACTAGTTGTTGAACACACAACAGTACTGAGAGGGGGGACGAATCAATACTTAATCAAATTATTTCATTTATCAGCAATTAACCAATTAAACCATGACAAGTAGAAGAACACAAATGCACATAACATAACCCCAGATTTACATGGAAAACCCAACAAGAGAAAAACCATGGTACGAAAGTTGCTTCCAGATCTACTGTCCAAATCTAGCCTCACATATATAACAACTTTTATAATAGGTATTTATGGTCTTTAACCAAAGGAAGCACACTACTCCCTGCTCAATACAACTTTCACAACAAAGGTTCACTACCTCAACATACAATTGGATTATTTCAATACACCAATTACCTATGCTCATTGCCTTTGGTATATACAATTGCTTCAATAAGCTATGTTGCTTATAGCTCACTTCCTTCAACAAACTTCCTCATTTACAGGCTCATAATCTTCTTCCCAGTCCTCACATTCACTGCTCATCTTTCAAAACTAATCTTTGGGACATTTCAACATTAAAAGATATTCTATGAAATTCTATTTTCACATTATTTGCACAAAACAAGCACAACACACTTGCACACTTTCTCAAAAACTTTGAACATCTATTTATACCATCTGCATCCTTCAAAAAGGTTCTCCAAGTTGGCTACAAACATGAAATATAAGATATATACAATATTTACAATCAAGTCAGCTACAAACACATTTGTAAAAGAAATAAATCTTATGTGGTACAAGAGAGAGATATCCAGTAATAGAGGGAGCTAATGGTTTTTAGGAGAACAAAATAACACTATGAAATAAGAAATGTATAAAAGAATATGATAAAACAAGTAAATTAAAGCTAGGGTGACAAGAATAATCTCACAAAAAATCCTGTTCACTAACTAGCTCCAAGTAGCACATCCACCTACACAAGATAAAGAGGAAAATTGTTGGGTGGCTGTTTCGGGGTATGCCTCAGTCAGACCCCCATTTCGGTGTTTCCTCCTCCACAGATAGCCAAGATAGTGATAATGGAGAAATTATGATAAAGAAAGAAATGAATTAAACAACACAAAAGAACTACAAAAATAGTAGGGCGCTACCCACCAAATCGTAGAGGAGAGGAGTACAAATCTTACCATCTCCACCAAGAGCTCACTAGCTAATGGAGGAAAAAATGAGAGGACTCAAGCCCTTGCTACAATGGTGTTTGTTCTACACTTGCTCTACGAAGTTGACAGAGTGTTGATGTTGCTGCTATGGAGTGCAAAGTGTTACTAAAAGTGCTTGAGAATGCAAGAGGATGGCTTGGAGAGATGAACTGAATGCTTAAGCTTGTGGAGAAGATTGCTTGAAGGGATGAAATGGAAGAATGAATAGTGAATTTGAAGGAAAGAATGAAGAAAACGGCCATATTCAGGTTTGTTGGTCGAAGAGGGCATTACAAATCAACCTCCAATGAGAAGTGTAATGCCTCTGCAGGTTCCAGATGTGGGAATCTACCAGAGACGTAGGCGTGTCGTGCGGACATCCCTGACAGTTATTCCTCTTCCAACACATAAAACAACCACCAAGTGGAACGAAGGCAGTGAGCTTATGTGGAATTTAGCCTTTGAATTTGGTTTTCTAAAGTGAAGAGAGGTAAAAGGGGAATTTGCGTAAGGGGTGAAAATTTGCTTCTATACATTTCCCCCCCACTTTAGTGAGCACAAATACTAATGAGTGCTTTGGTAAAGTAGATTGAAGAAGTAGTAGAGTTAGGAATGTATACCTGAACTATGATCTGGAAAACTCAAGAGTGTAGGACAAGCAAAGGACTTCATAGCCCTATAGAACTATGAAGCTAAAAAATGAAAGTGTCTTAAAACCCTTTAGACTTGCAAGGAGGCAACCCCCAAGATCTCTCACATGAAGTCAACCCTGAAAAGAAAGCGCCTCATAGGTCGCAGACCTACAAGGAAGGTGTCCTCCAAGATCTCTCGCATGAAGGAAACCAAGAAAAGCGCCTTATAGACCCGCATACCTACAAGGAGGCATCCCCCAAGATCTCTCACATGGAAGAAGCCAAGAAAGCACCCTAAAAACCCGCAAACCTATAGGGAAGGTGTCCTCCAAGATCTCTTACATGAAGGAAACTCAAGAAAGCACCCTACAGACTCGCAAACCTGTAGGGGAGCCACCCCCAAGATCTCTCGCATGGAGGAAGCTCAAAGGAAGCGCTCTACAGGCCCGCAGACCTACAGGGAGGTATCCCCCAAGATCTCTCACATGGAGGAAACCAAAGGAAGGCGGACTCAGCAGAGTCAAAAAGCGGCTTCACAGGCACACCTGCAAAGCAACATGTTTACTTGCAGATAGAACATGTCAGGGAATGGCCATACAGGAAAATAAGTGGATAGTCTTGTAGACTGTCAATAAGTTGAAAACTTTCAAAGGGGTCCCTTGGGAACCCAACGTAAAGAAGGGGTCTAATCAAGGGACATGTTGTTCGAAAGCAGGATTTTTCTTTCTCGAATCGATTCATCATCAAGGAATTCGAAAGGAAGAATATGCCCCCACATGAGGGGAAGGTCAAAGTTGTTCCCACTTCGGAGGCACGCTCTCAAGTTCTTTCTTTATGAACCCATGATGGAGGAAACACATTTTGTTAGGGTTTCAAGTCGAGAATGAGATTCTCTAAAAGAAGTTTGTTAGGATTCTCAAGAAAAGATTCGTTGGCAACGAATGCATTTTCTAAAAGTCAAAGTGTTGTAGAAGTGGTGTTGTCACACATGAAAGGGACAACTCAAGCAAAGAAGAGAGAAAGATAAAGGAAATGATAAAAGAGAAAAGAACATAAACATAGGGCACAGGGGTAGTCTGATATTTCAGGGTCAAAACTGCTCATAAATGTATATATATATATATAGTAATAGCATATAAAATGAACTATCATCAACCCCCTACTATATCAGACCATGTGAAGAATGCACAAGAAGACAAAGTAAAAATTAAAAATTGGGTCAACATGGAAGGGAAGCCTAAATGCCCCCAATGCTTTGCATCGTCCCCAATTTATCAAAAATCAATCACAAACATGGAAGAATGATGATACAAATAGAAGAAAGTTTATGACACAAAAACCACACCTGTATCCAAGCACCAACAGGGGTGACGAGGGTCATCCAAGCACACATAGCATGATCATGGGGAACACATCACAACACACACACATCTAATCTAAAGATAAAGAAGGGGCCTCTTCCTAACACTGATCGACCAAGATGTCATCTGCTTTCCACTCTAGATCATCATAGGGAGAAGGAGGACGAGCCTGCAATGGTGGAATGTTAAGAGGAGTGTCTGCCCCTCCCACAACAAGGGCTAAGGCAGAGGGCCTCACAAGGTCCTTTCCACCGAGCTCTTGTGGAGCTAAGGTCAGCGATTTTGTTAAGATCACTGAAAAGGCCAAAACATCTTCTAGAGAGTTAAACATGCACTTCACAGGAGTTCCATGTTTTACCTCAACGGATGGAGAAGGTTACGCCCGAGATTCACTGCTAGGCTCACCAAGTGATTCGAGAGAGGTAATGAACTCCAAAGAAGTTGGGACTAGTTTCGTCACTAGGACAGAACAAGTCAACACGGGACCACCTTTCGGGGAAGGTGGGCTCCTCATACGTCCTTCATTGCTGGGAGGACCACTCTCTACCTTATGCTTCGTTGGAGGAGGTGAACTCCCCACAGACGAGGCAAGAAGTGTGGAGGAAGAGGAGGAGGAGAGAACCGCAGTAGATACGACTGAAGTATTTTTCATGTCTATGGGTTTCGGGAAAGGTTGGACATCCAGAAGGGACATCAACAGAGGTGGTTCCACCGAAGGAGCAATGAACACCTACACCTTTTTGGGGTCAAGCACATTCATACTCACAGCGGAAGTTGGAAGGGATACAGAGCTAGATTGAACAGAAGCAGAGGGGAGGAGAGAGGAGGACATGATAGGAGGTCCTAATATAGGGGTGATCATCTCCTCTTCCTTCCTCTGTAAGGTGGTCTACTCAGCCATGAGAGCCTTTCGTTGGCGCTTGCGCTCATGCGCAAGGCGGTTCCTGCGACTCTTTGAACTAGAGGTTGGAGGCTGCGAAGGAACAGAAGGCTCTTGCTCAACCATGGGAGTGTCCACTATAGCCACTTCCAGCAAAGGAACAGACTCTTGAATGGGAGTAGGAGGAGTAGGTTGAGAAGCAGCGGGGGGAGTCGACTCAAGTGCCTCGGCAGTGGGCCTCTTCCCATTTATTACTTTTGGAGCAGGAGTGATAAGAGGTCGTGGAGGTCAAGACAAAGACTCTCCATGGGGGCCTTTCTTCTTGTCATACCAAATGGGCCTAGGCTCCATGGGAAAAACAGGAAGGTCAAATGCGGGACGCTTGGGCTTTTTCCAAGCGGGCACCATAGGATTCTCTTGCAAATGTAGAAAAGAATCTGATGGTGCCTCAGTGGGGCGAGAGGAAGCATCAGACTGAATAGAAAAAGAGGAAGAAAGAGGA